>JAUIMM010000104.1:11175000-11480000 GCA_031769625.1 Taudactylus pleione
TCCGGGCGACGGACAGGCTTGCCTGTGCCTGGAGACGCTACTGTATGTATACACACACACACTATATATATATATATGTATATATATATATAAATATATGTGTCGAGCAGAACCGACGGCACTCAAGGATTTGTAAAGAGGAGACAGCAGACAATAATTGTACAGTCAAGTCGACGTTTCAATACATCAGTATTTTCATCAGGACACTGATGTATTGAAAAGTCGACTTGACTGTACAATTATTGTCTGCTGTCTCTTCTTTACAAATCCTTGAGTGCCGCCGGTTCTGCTCGGTATCTGTGTCACACCTTGCGTGTGTTATACTTGGAAGGCAACGGGGTAAGAAGCCCTTTTTTTATTGAGTGCCGGATTCTACTTTAGATTCTCTCTCTCTCTATTTATATATGTACTGCATATAGTTTAACTCCTGTCACCTCAGTCTCTAACAACCCTTTCCCTGAATGCAGCATAGCCCCCGGCGTCTCTTTGTTGCTGCCAGCATCGGCAAACGTGTATGCACTTGCTGATGCCGGCACCCCACCGGGTCCCGTCGCTAATGAGGTCAGTACACACTAGTCATCTTCTAATGTGTACCGGCCATAAGATTGGTGGTGGGATTATCTGCTAGGGGGCACCAGTCAAAATTTTGCCTAGGGTACCAAATTGGCTAGGGCTGGCTCTGCGTGGAAGTGTCTTCCGGCAGATTTACCCGTATCTCCGTTCACCGTGTATTGCAGTCGGTACAGCGGTAGATGCGGGATCGATGATCCTTGTCCTCAACGTTTCACCTTTTTGAGCGAGTTCAGTGATCCAACCTAATACAGCTGATTAGGCAAAAATGCCAAATTTATCCACTTTAAGGGGTCAATTCAATTAGCCATGGAGGAGGTGAGTTACCATTATAACGGCATGGAAATACCACCCACAGCACGTGAGCTCATCATCCCCCTCGTGGCCCAATCTCAACACAGACTTGTGGATGTTTGTAGGCAGCCCTTTTTGGGAGTTTGGGGGGTACCATAAGTGCTGCATATTGCCAGGGGCACTGAGACGGGGAGTAGTTGGTACTAATTACCCAGGCCCAGGTTTGTTGGAGGGGCCCAGCGTGGGCCCAGGTCTGCTGCCCTTCCCCCTTCTTACCTGTCAGTGTCAGTAGCCTCTCTCTCCAGCCCAGCACATGCTGCTGTGTGCTGGGCTGCAGTGGGTCCATGAAGACTGCTGCCGCTGAGCAACAGCACAGTCTTCTCTGTGAGCAGGGGGTAGGGTAGCGATCCCACTGATGCTAGCCCCCCCCCTCCCCCTTGGATTTGTCCCTGGCTTCGTGGCATCACTAGAATTATTTTTTCTCTTTTTTAGGGGCCGTGGCCCATCCTCCACAATTAGACTACACCCATTACAGGCCGGCACACTACTGCTCGGCATATAGCTTCACTTCTTTACTCAGTGAGGGGACTGCCGGCTGATTGACTCAACCCTTAAAGGTCTCTTTTCAGTCTGTCTCGGCTACATTTTTGGTATAGTCACCAATTTTGGAGTCCGAGAGGGGATGAAAGATTGGAGACAATTATTGTACACCTATATCTGATTTTAGCCGCTGGGATTTTGGGAAGTATGTCTGACAACAGTTATTAACAATATATAAATCAAATGATATAAGTTTTCTCTGGCTAACTCCTTTATAGCTCTTTAAAGCTGCTCCATTTGCTCACCACAAGCAGTCATAAGGCGTCCATAACTTTATTGCAATTAAAAACAATATAACAACTTACAACTAACTTATACTAACATAAAGACACGTACACAGACTGCTTTGGTTAAATGGTCATAACTTTTATTGAAGGTATGACCCTGAGCTTTTAATTTACTTTTGGGAGGCAAAGAAGGATGCTGCAAACACTCAGCTCCAGCCATATGTTACTTAACCAATATTAGGGAGCGACTAATACACCCCCCCTGTGGTCATTGTAAGCTGAGCTGTGAAGAGTCACAACCCCCTATAATACTGCATAGTATGAGCGTATCCGCAGAGATGGACGCCCAAAGTCCTCCCACAGAGGTAGGCCATACTATGACCCTTCAAAGGAAATGTGCTCCACAGTATTTTCTTACACCTTACGTGGCCTCTGGTTTTCTAGCACCTTCCCGCCCAACATGATAATATAATAAGAAATAGATAGGGGAGGGAGGGAGGGACAAACACCGTCCAGAAAAGAAGTTGCTGGGTGTACACCAGCCTTATAAAGTCCACATATACCACTCCCACAAGCTCACACATGGTCAGAACCAACCAAATAAAATCCCTCAAACTACTCTACCTAGCAACAGTTGACCAAAATTCTAACCAATTACAAAAAACTAAGGACTCTTATATAGTCTTAAGCTTATTCAGCTCTCGTCTCATCTAAACAGATTTGTCTTTCAAGTCCTTCAAGTTATTCTTATCTCTTTCTAAATAAGACCCCTGAGGATCAGTTATGATGCGAACTATGAAACATGAGTGATATCGTTAAGTGATTTCCCTGCACTGCCGGGCTCAATGTTGGGAACGACATTGAGCATGCACACTGAGCGATATCATTAATGATATCGTTCAGTGCCCAGTGGTGGAACTAGCAGTGGTGCAGCCGTTGGCTTGCACTGGGGCCCGCTGTGGTGCAGGGGCCCATAGCCGCTGCACCCACCGCCAGTGTCCCCCGGGCCCCACAGTATTTAAGTGTAGTGCAGACTGCAGTGAGAGCGGTCCGCACTACACAGTAACTAACACACCGCCGACAGCAGCGACTGTCTGTTTGTTATAGCAGCCAATGAGAGTCAGACAGACTCTCATTGGCTGCTAAGTCCATGGAGGGAGCCGGCTGGAGCTCCCTCCATGCTAAGTCCATGGAGGGAGCCGGCTGGAGCTCCCCGCGCAGCGGTGATGGGAGAGACATCATGGCGTCTCTCCTGTAGTGCAGAGCGGGCCGGGAGGAGCGGACAGCGGCGGTCACGGCAGGAGCGGGGATTCAGGTAAGTTGTGTTTTTGTTTTTTTGTGTGTGTATGTGTAAGGGGCATGGGCACTGACACTGGCACTGCATAGGGGAGGGGGGTGACTGGGGGCACTGTATAGGGGGGCGGCCGCTGCTAGGGGCACTGTATGGGGTTGCTGCTACTGGGGGCACTGTATAGAGGGGGTGGCTGCTACTGGGGCAATGCATAAGGGGGCTAATACTGGGGGCAAGGCATAGGGGGGACTACTACTGGAGGCAATTCATAGGGGGACTACTACTGGAAGCACTGCATAGGGGGACCACTACTGGGGCACTGTATAGGGGGGCCCAAAGCATATTCTTGCACCTTGGCCCACCACTCTCTAGTTCCTCCACTGTCAGTGACCCAACCCTCCCTCATCCCATATCGGTGTGCAGCGTTCTGAAGAAATGCATTTTTTTATCATTATTTTCAGTCAACTAAACAAACTTTCCATCAGTTTTCTTCTACTATTTCCTAGTTTAGCCCAGAGCTGAGTTTTCAAAAGTAAGAGTGTAATGCGGATATTAGGACCTTCTTTGTTACAGGCAGTTTTGTGTGTGCAAAGTGTTTTATTACAATGCTTGATGTGTGTCTGGAACTCTGGAGGAGATGCATCAAACCAGGAAAAGCTCATATCCACCAATCCATGTCTACCTACAGTATTATTTTATAGAGTATACTTAATAAATGGTAGCTAGAAGTTTAATGGTTAATATGGGCAACTTCTCCACTTGTCCTAATTAGAAGATTTGATACTTCTCCCTACAGATGTGTCCCAGTACACTGTTGTTCAAGTCACAGCAAATAGCCATTCTCAGCACACCAGGTCCTGGGCAACTCGGCCGCAACGAGCGTCTTTCTTGCTCAAAATGTGCATCTTTTTCAGATAAGTAAAACAACTGGAAGCAACAAAACTACTTTACTAGCTTGCACTGATCAATTTGATGTGTGACATTTGTATAACTGTGAGTGACTAAGGAGCTCATTCAGACCCGGTCACAAGCGGCCGCTTGCTTGCACGCGGCCGATGATGAGCGACGGCGCATGCGCACGCTTCGTTTTACGCGTGTGCATACTACTCGGTGCGATCGCAATCCGCTTGCTCGCCCAGCGAAGACAGCCCAGTGTAATGAGTGACAGGAGAGGCTGTTTGTGGGTGGTAACAGGGGCAGGAGACTAATAACGGGGGAGTGGATGTGTGAACGCAAGCGTGCCTGAGTGTTTCAACGCCGTTTCAGAGGCGTGCATAAATATCAGCCAGCATCATAATGCATGTCACATGCCTGTTTTTTACACTGAAGTCCTCGCAGTGCTTGCGGTAAGGTAAGGCAACCACAAGCGCTACGATCCCTTCCAATGTCCTCGATGTACCAATGTTTTAATACATTTCCAGGAGATGACGTGCACTAGTGGGCGTCTTACATACGCTAATGGTCGTCTATAGACACAAAGTGTTCGCTCGCCAAGACAAAGTGGGCGTGCTTATGCCTTTACAAGCGAGCACCCGCCATGGCGTCACTTAGCCGAATTTGCATACGCTGGGGGCGAGCGATCGTATCTAGCGAGCGGCTCTGAATCAGATCCTAAGTGTGAATCTCTATAAGAAGTGCTACGATGCAGCGCCCATGGCTTTTTCTCATGCCAGGTTCCATTGCGCATCATCTGCGACTTTGTATGTGTTTACAACTAATTCCTGTGCAGTTAAAGGCACAGATCAGCGTCTGTAGAGCACTGTGAGTGGTATGATGCAAATAATATGCAAAATTTCAAGAACATTATGGCACGTCACTCCTCTCGGAGCGTCTCAGTCACACCGGGTGTCTCCCGTTGTATAGTGTAAAAACGCTAGGTGTATGAGGACACATCTATATCTCTGTTTCTCATCCAAAATGCACCATGAAAGGCACAGAATGGGTCTCTTTAATGATGATACCTGATCTCCACCAGCTCAAAGAAAATAAAAATGTTTGTGTTCCCCTCTGCGCAGTAAATAAAGTCCCTGAAAGTGTGCTGTAGTAACAGTGGCATAACCAGTGGTGTGTGGGGCACCTTGCCCTGGGTGCCTCGCCAGAGCGGTGCACTGGCGGCGTCCCCCTCTGCAATGTCCAGTGCTGGGATCAAGTGTTGATCCCAGCACTGGAAGTCCTGCAGCCAATTACGGCTTGCACACCGGCAGCCAATAGAAAGCAAGCGCGGCGAGTCAAACACAGCTCATCATGGCTGGCTCCACCTACAACGTCTGACATCAGACACTAAGCTGGGAAGACAGTTCGGCGGCGGTGGGCGAAGGAGGCAGATGTTGCACAAAAAGAGCTCTGGAGGCCCTGGGATAGGTCAGAAAACGCCGGGCTCAAGACAGAAGAGCTCTGCTGGCGGTGAAACTGGCCAGGACAGGCCAACGGCAGAAGACTGAGGCTGAGTACGGGTAGGCTACGAGTAATTCCTACCTAGACAACCAGGTTGTTGGGCACTTGGCCCGTGGGGTAAAAAAGAGGGGGCTCCGTTTATTCACTTGCCATGGGCGCCAAACTCCCTACTTATGCCACTGCGTAGTAACCCTTTTATCCTATTACAATAAACTTATTCTGCCAAATTAAATTAATCTAATGCCAAGATTACAGTTGATGGATATGTCTTAATTTTTTGGCAGCACATACGGTGTAATGGTTAGCATTGCGTGGGTTTCCTCCGAGTACTCTTATTTTCTTCCACACTCCAAAAACATACTGGTAGGTTAACTGGCTCCCAACATAATTACCCCTAGTGTGTGTGTGCCAGAGAATTATGTATATTCCTCACTTTCATTTCTCAGTATATTAGATATGTTACTAAAACCTGAGTTCTAATTCGTCGGTCGGTTTTGGTTTTGCCAAACCGCCATGACTGGTTTTGGATATTTTCCCAAAAAGTGGCAAAAAAAACTAAACTCACATAATTTTAGCCTTTTTTGTTCCTAGAGTATAATAAACCTCAATAACATTAATTTCCACTCATTTCCAGTGAATTTTGACCACCTCACAGCTCACAATATTGTTTTAAATATTACATTTTGCGACTGGGTGAGAGCTGTCATACTTGCTTCCCCTTGCAAGGGATTGTTTCACAGTCAGTTGTTTTTTCAAAATACTAGTTTTCTTGGTCCTCTTCTGGGATGAAGATCCATCCCCAACAGCAGCAGTTGGCCTAGTGCTGAAGGATTCTTCTGAGGAATCCTGGATAGGGAAGGAATCACCTAACCTTAACAAATTGGATGCAGGACTAGCTCCGATCATTACTGAAGATTTTGAGGATGAAGGTGTTGGCGGTAGAGATTGCAGGTGCTGGGATCTAGTAGAGAGAGGGGAGTTAGCTGATGCTGGAATGCTTGTTGTTATTTTTAGCACCAGTTTCTGATGTTGTCAGAAACTTTTCATGAGTTTGCTGCAAATGACATAACAGGGAGGAGGTTCCTAGATGGTTAACGTCCCTATCCCTTTGCTTACCGTGGTTTTATATATGCTGCAGATGGCTTGACAATTGTTGTCTGGATTAGGGTAAATATAATTTCACACATATGAGGTGCATTTGTTGGTCCAATGCCCAGGCATGACAATGACCTTCCTCTTATCATGGCCAAGAGCTGCTTCCACTGGTGCCTGACTTAAACAACAACATCCTCATCCTCAACATCCTCATTTGAGCTGGCTTCAGATCCACAAATATCCCCTTCATTCTCTTGCACTTCCTCAGTGGCATCCTCAGTTTCTATGTCATCAGCATTATTTTTGCTGCTCATCACCACATTTACAGAGGGAGCAGAAATGGTGGAAGGCAGCTTCTCTGTGAATACAACAGTATCAGTAAGGTCAGGCTCACACATTGCACTCGTGGACTCTCCTCAAGGATTTGTGACATTTCTGTTTCTGAACGCACAGTTTATTCTACTGCCTTAGTGGTTTTCATTTTTTGACACCTCTCCTACACTCTGAGTGATAAGGTCTTGTATCACCATGAGAGGCAGAGGAAGATGTCTCACTGACACTTGCAGAACCACCACTCATAAATAAATGCCAAGGCATCAGTCTTTCCTTGCCACTGCATTTGGGGAATGGCATGTTGTCAATTTTATTTTTCTGCACCACACTTTCCCTTTATTAGATGTGTTTTTTTTCTTTAGCCCTGACTTAGACCCTCTATGCCCTTGAGCATCAGCTTTAGTAGATGTCGTTGAAGGACTAGCGTCGTCATCATTACTGGTGGCAGCAGCTGTAGCGACAGTCTGGTTGCTCATCTTCTCTAAATAGAATATTATCCAGCGCAGCTCTATTCAAACTATGTGGAGTAACAAGGCTTATATATGCACGTAAATGTTTTACTGATGGAGTCTGGACACTGCACAGCCAATACAGCAGAGTACAGCACAGCATAAAGCAGCGTGCACCCCCTGTACACATTGACTAATCAACACTGCCACTTGTGACTTGTGATTGTGGACACTGGACACAGCCTATACAGTAGAGTACAGCACAGCATACAGCAGTGTGCATCCCCTATACACTACACATTGACTAAGCAGCTCAGACACTTGTGACTTGTGAGTTTGGAGTCTGGACATAAAGCAGAATAAATCACAGCAGTGTACACCCCCCTATAAATAGTTAGACACATTAACTAAAAAGCACAGCCTATGCAGCAGAGTTAAGCGCAGCTTACAGCAGCGTACTTAACAGGGATCGGGTGCCGAGTCCCGCACGCAGCACCTTATATAGAATCCAAAACCCGCGAGAATCCGACACCATGAGGATGACATTTTGCCTCAAAGTGAAATCCGATTCAGGCAGAAAGATTCCCGATGTTCGGACAGATTCGGATTTTAAGGAATCCGAACCGCTCATCTTTATTTAGTATTATTATTACTAGTATTTAATATTATGATTATTATTATATGCTTATACAGTATATTATGCAATGCTGTAATCATTCACAATAGTCCCTTCCCCTTTAATCTAAATATCCTATCACAAAATGCACTTGTTTCCAGTCAAATTGAACCTAATAAGTGAAGCAGCTCACTAATAGCAGGTTCTGCGCCTGCCCAAAAATAGCCTTTGCCTCTAAAGGTCCACGGGCTTATATTTTAAACCTAAGATACATGGGGGGGAATTCAAATATCTGCGATAAGGCACAGTTTGTGACTTTTTGTGTGATAATTTTGTGTTTTTTGCCTATGTGCGCATCCGTTTTCCGCACAATCCAATTCCAAACGCCGCAGAGCGGTATTCTCATAAAAATTGTTTGTGTTGCCTGCGAACAGTATAGCTGAAAATAGGAAGATATGCCTGTACCCCAAAAAAAGGTAAACAATATAGAAGCGTATTAGTGACCCTAATAATAGTATTCTGGGCTCTTAAATTGTGTCAAATGACTATTATATGCATATTTCTAAAACAGTGAAAAAAAGATAAAAAGAAAGCTTTTTGGCAAATAAAATGTTCTCCTTAAATTGGGTGTGCATACAAATGCATAAGTATATATTTGTGTCAGTTAAAGGCACTTTTAAAAAACTTAAAATTACGGCCCCTAAAACACCTGCAATCTTAAAAACACCTGTCCCATTCATATAGCACCCCCATTTACCCGTCCCACATCAATTAACTCATTTTTCAACACTTTTTACTTTTTCACTCCCAAAATTACATGTCAATATTAGAGATGAGTGGTTCGGATTCCTTGGAACAAGTCTAAAGTTCTGGGATCTGAGGCGATCTGAGCCGCAGCTCAGATCTCCCTCTCTGCCTCGGATCCCTACTTTAGCCAAACCTGGAGATCCCGCTGTCGGATCTCGCGGTTTTGGTTTGGCCACCAATTTCAAAAGTCCCATTGAAATCAAAGGGCTGACTGCTGATTGGCTGAGAGAGCCATCTGTCACAGCTCTCAGCCAATCAGCGCTTCCCCATAGACTTCAATGGGGCAAACGGATGCAATATTGCGGTCCCCACCGCACTGAGGACATCGCCACCTGCAGTGCCGACACTGCTGGCACTACTGCAGTGCTGACACCACCGCACCCCAGCATGCTGACACCGCCGGCACCCCTGAACTGCCGGCATTGCCGGCACTGCCACACTTAGGGCTTAATTCAGACCCGCTCGCTAGATGCGTTCGCACGCACACAGCGTATGCAAATTTGGTAAAGGCAGGCGATAGCATGGCACAGCATTAACACACCAACTATGTCTTAGCGTGCGATTGCATTATGTATGCAGACGCCCACCAGCCTGTCTTAAGACACCCACTTGCGCACGTCATCTCCAGGAAGTGTATGCAACCATCGGTAACATCGAGAACCATCGGCTGTACATGCAGCACTTGTGGTTGACCATACCCTACCGCAAGCACTGCGAGCACTTCAGTGTAAAATTCAGCCAGGTGATGTGTACTATGATGCTGCGTCTTAAATATGCATGCCTCTGAAATGGCGTTGAGGCGCTCGGGCACGCCTGCGTTTGCACCTCCACTCCCCTGTTTCTAGCGGCCATCCCCTGTCACCAACCACAAACAGCTTCACCTGTCACTCATTCTGCTGGGCTGTCTATGGGCAGCGAGAGTACGCTTCTCGATCGCTTGCACTGGTTCGTGCACGTGAATTGCGATGTTTAAGCATGTGTAGAATGCAAACAATCGGCTGGCTGCGTGCGAACACATCCTAGCGAGCGGGTCTGAATCACGTCCTCAGAACACTGCCGGCACTCCTACACTGCCGACACAGCTGGCACCCCCACACTGAGAACACTGCCGGCACTCCTGCACTGCCAACACTGCTAGCGCTTCTGCACTGAGACCACCGCCGCCAATCCCACACCACCGACACCACTGGTACCCCTGAACAACCGACACCGCCAGAAACTCCACACTGAGGACAACGACGGCACTTCCGCACTCAGGAGCTCAATCAGACCCGCTTGCAAGATGCAGTTGCTCGCTGGCAAAAAGGGGCCGGATATTTAAATTTAGCATTCACACAGCAGCCCGTAAGGACACCTTCTATGTCTTAGCGAGCTACAGCAATGAGCGCTTGCTAGTGTATAAAGACACCCCCTTGCCACTCGCAAACACACGTCATCTCCGGGAATTGTAGGATTAATCGGTATCATCGAGAGCCATCGGAGCTGCTCGCAGCCCTTGCGGTTGCCTTTCCCCGCCGCAAGCACTGCGATCAGTGCGGGCTGAAATACATGCAGGTGACGTGTACAATGACGCTACTTTGCTAATTATGCACACCCTTCGAATGGCGTTTTGGCGGCCTGATACGCATGCGTTCGCAGCACCACTCCCCCATTCACAAGCACCTTCCCCTGTTAGCACCCACAAACGGCATTATCTGTCACTCAAACCAGCGACCTGATAGTGGCTTACGAGCAACCAAAATCAGATCGCAAAGACTGGCACGTGCACTGCGAATTATATGCATTCGTAGATGGGCGAAAATCGCTCACAGCGAGCGAGCGCAACTTAGCAGGCGGGTCTGAATGAAGTCCTCAGACCACTGCCAGCACTCCTGCACTGCCAACACTGCTGGCACCTCTGCAATGAGAACACAGCCAGTACTCTTGCACTGCCGACACCGCCAGCACTCCCGCACTGAGGACACTGCCGCCACTTCAGAACTGCCAGCACATTTTGGGCACATTTTTTTGGGTAAAATAAAAAATATATTTTCTTTACCTATAAATTCATACCATGATACTGTGTCTGTCTGTGAGATATAACAGTCAGTGACGGTCAGTAGGTCAAAGGCCACTGTGCAGTGTGTTGCAGTCGGTTGGCACATTTGTTTTTGTAAAAAAAATATATATATTTGATTTGTGATAAATTCAGGCTTTGATACTGTGTCTGTCTATAAGATATAATAGTCAGTAACGGTCAGTAGGTCAAGGGCCACCGCGCAGTGTGTCTCTTTCAGTTGGCACAATTTAATTTTTATATATATATTTTGTTTTGTTTGTGATTAAAAAAAAATCAGCCCATGATACTGTGTCTGTGATATACAGTATAACAGTCAGTAATGGTCAGTAGATCAAGGGCCACCACGAAGTGTGTTTTGCAGTCGGTGGGCAGAGTTTTTTCATAAAACAAAAATATATGTTTTGTGATAAATTCCATCCGTGATACTGTGTCTGTCTGTGATATATAACAGTCAGTAACAGTCAGTAGGTTAAGGGCCACCAAGCAGTGTGTCACAGTCGGTGGGCATATTTTTTTTTTCTAAAAAATATATATTTTGTTTGTGATAAAAAATGTTCAGGCCAAGTCTGTGGGAAATAACAGTCAGTATCGGTCAGTAGGTCAAAGACCACCACTTACACAATCTGCGCAGTGTGCCGCAGTCAGTGGGCATGTTTCTTATTCTTTGTTTAAATAAAATTATATTTTTTTGTGAAAAAAAATTCAGGCATCGAAATGGAACACGACGATCAATCAACAGAACAGCAGGAGCAGCAACCAAGCACTAGAGCTGCAGCTGCTGCCACCACTAGTCATCATAACAATACAGTTTCAACGTCATATACTAAAGCCAATGCTCAAGGGTATAAAAGATTTAAGTCAGGGCATCTACAATAAAAAAACAATATTTTAGAGTGGTAAAAAATATAACCTAATAAAGGGAAACTTTAGTGCAGAAATACATAAAATTACCAACATGCCATTCACTACGCACAGTGGCAAGGAAAGGCTCAGGCCTTGGTCTATTTATAAGTGGTGGTTCTGCAACTGCTGTCAGTGAGGCATCTTCTTCTGCCTCTCATGATGTGCAAGCCCTAGAGGTGTAAAAAAAATGAAAAACGGAAAATCAGTGCTGAAAATAACCAGTCAATAAAGTCAGTAGAATAAACTGTGTGTTGTTGAGAAATGTCACAAATCCCTGAGAGTATGTGTGTCCGCGAGTGCTATGTGTGAGCTTGACCTTTCTGTACTCATAGAGAAGCCACCTTCCTCCATTTCTGCACCCTCTGCCACTTGGGAATGAGCAGCACAAGTCATGTGTGGAATTATTTTTACCCAAGTCCAGACAACAATGGTCTTGCCTTCTGTAGCATTTGTAAACCCACAGTAAGCAGAGGTAGGGACTTTAACCATCTAAGAACCTCCTCCCTATTACGTAATTTGCAGTGCGTGCATGAAAAGTTTTTGACAAAATCAGAAACTTATGCTAAAAAAGTAACAACAAACAGTCCAGCATCAGATAGCTCCCTTCTATTTACTGGATCAAAGCACCTGCAATCTCCACCACCAACACCTTTATCAAGGACAATTCCATCTTGCACCTCTTTTCTTTGCATTATGCGCTGTTTGGGGCATTGCTGACTGTCTTTACATAGATGACGAACAGTTTTATAGTTTATTAAACTAACATCCTGTCTGCCACTGCAGTGCCACCCTTTCCTAAATGTGCCATGTTGAAAGTTGAACTGCCACGTGTACGTGCCACCCACTGCTGTCACTTAGCTTAGTCAGCTACTGTAGCTAGCTATGTGCAACCCTTTGTCCTAAACTGAATAAAAACTATATAGTGAGCTGTGAAGTGGTCAAAATTGACTGGAAATTACTGGAAAATAATGTTATTGAGGTTAATAATACTGTAGGAACAAAAACAAGCCAAATTATGTGATATCAGCAGTTTTTATAATTTTTTGAAAAAAAAACCAGATCCACAATACAACTCCAAAATCAAAACACGTGGGTCGGCGCACATCTCTAATGACTAGTAGCTACTATATATTGAGAATTTAACATACCATCAATTTAAAACCCAATATGCTGCTAGATTTGGGTTGTGATATGTCATTTATATGAATCATACTGATGTTTTTGATTTGAATCTTTAATATTATTTATTAGTCTACTGTATATATAATTTTGAACTTTGTAAACATTTTTTTTTTAATTACATTGACTTTTTAATTGGATCCAAACTAGAGACTAATTTGTCAGAAACCAGTGCACCAAACATTATATTTTTGGAGTCTGGGTGGAGAGCTGATCCACATAAATTTTAATTAAATTGACCCAAGACCCTAGAACTGTTAGGCCACAATGCCTACCACCAGTGTGCTGTCACTTTCCCTGTCTCACTTGGGGATATATTTATCACAATTCACGTTTTAATGCGGATGTGATATTTTTTGCGTAAATTTGCAACGTGAAAATTTACTGTTGTTCTCTTGCCGGAGACGTGGTCCATGAAGAGCCCTTCATTGTGAAGAGCAGGAATCAGTGTGATAGCATAATGCTATCACACAACTTCTTGCTTCGGGTCCTCCGTAGTCAACGCGCATACTGTATGGCCGGTGCATGCGTCACTGTGGGCCGACGGAAGAAGAAGTGGCGATACAGTAGCCTATTGGTTACTATCGGATAACGCCATCTGGAGATGACGTTATCCCTCCATAGTACATCTGGGGGTTCCTTCATATTTGAGGGTACCCCCAAAAAATTACTGTTTTCAAGGAATATCCCACAAATATTTAATGATAAAGAGACCCCTGAGACTATTGCCATCTTCTAATTACCATACTGTACCAGCTGTATTCACAAGGAAATATTTGTCCTTAACTATCTATGTGAAGGCATTAGAATGCTCAGACAGGTAAATAGGCACAGTCCTACATACAAATCTATTTCTCCATACACTCATCTCTGTTAAAAAGCCACATTCAGTGTTCCAAGGCTCATTAATTCTAGAGATTTCTGTACAGAATTATTTGCTACATTTTTTCTTTTAAAGTGGAAAGAAAACTGCTAGAAACTGCTAAAGTCTTTGTGAAATAAATTGCTCCTAATTTACTTTTTCTTTTTATGTAAAATTAGCTTTTATTAGAATCCAAGCTCTATAATGTGTTTCATGGTTGTTATTATTTGCATTTATAGCGAGCACAATAATTAGAAAACCCTGCTGGGTGCTACTCTCGGGTACATGAATGCATATTGAGCCTTATATGATTATCCTTGTAACAAGGTCACAGGATGTTACCCCACACCTGCCACTTCCAAAATCAGACGACCTATTATATTCTCAGTAATTGGTTGTGTTATGCACACAAATGCATTATAGAAAGTATCACAGGCTGAAACATTCATTTGGAAAGATAATGATATATGAGAAGCATCGAAACTTCAGGTTGAGAAAACTGTAGTAAAAAAATATATATATTTTGTTTCAAGGCTCATTCATATTAGAGATGAGAGGGTCCGGTTCTCCGGTAACCCAGAAACAGCTCGGATCTCCCAGCCTGCCCCGTATCCCTCATCGAGGATCGCGAGGTTTTGCATCGAGCGGGCTTAACGCTTATTGGTTGAGAAAGCCGTCTGTCATGGCTCTCAGCCAATCAGCATTAAGCCCATTGAATATGGGCACAGGAAGTAGGACTATTCCGCCCATCCCCCTTGCCTGACACTGCCGGCACCCAGCGCAGCCGACTCCGCCGGCACCCCCTGCTGCCGACCTCCATTGGCAGCATCCCCCGTTGCTGACACCACTGGCACCCTGCATTGAGGACACCACCGGCACCCATGCACTGCTGACAGCATCAGGACCCCCACACTGAGAACACCGCTGGCAACCCCGCTCTGCCGACACCACCGGCACCCTGCACTGAGGACACTGCCAACACCCCAGCACTACCAACGTACTGAGGACACCGTCTGCAACTCCACACTGCCAGCACTCCCACACTGAGGACACCACCAGCATCCCCGCACAGTCGACACTGTCAGCACTCCTGCACTGAGGACACCTCAGGCACCCCCGCTCTGCCAACATTGCTGGCACTATGCACTCAGGACACTGCCAGGACCCCCAACACCGCCACACTGCCAATACCTCCGGAACTTCCGCATTGAGGACACCACTGGCACTCTCGCATTGAGGACACCGCCAGTACCCGCACTGCCGACACTGCTGTCACAGTAAGTGCACTATTGGTGTATCCAACCAACACTGTATAACACACAGTGTCCGTGTTGAAAGCTGAACTGGCACATGTTAGTGCTGCCCACTGCTTAGTCAGCCAGCTAGCTGGATGCAACCTTTTGGCCCTAAACTAGATGAAAAATCAATATTGTGAGGTGGTCAAAATTGATTGGAAATGACTGGAAATAAATGTTATTGAGGTTAATAATACTGTAGGAACAATAACAGGCCCAAATTATGTGATTATAGCTGTTTTTATGAATTTTTTTAGAAAAATACAGATCCAAAACCAAAAACAAAACACGCAAGGGTGTTTTGGCAAAACCAATCCAGATCCAAAACGAGGAGATACAGATCCACAACCAAAACCAAAACACGGGGGTCGGTGTACATCTCTAATTCATACTGTATGTACTGCTCTGGGAATTAGATATAGTTTTGTAATGTGTTTTTGTTGCAGAATACATATTTCTGTTCAAGGAAAATTGACCAGAAAAGGTAAAATGTCATAACATAAAAAACATGAAGGATTAATAAACAAGTTTACAGTAGTGCACACTGTCAAAATGTAAGAAAGAGTGCCACCTAATGTTCCTCCAGTGTATTCACCTAAGTAACACTCAGCATGCAGCTGTTGTCATACTCCCAACATCCCTTCTCAACATCTGAGGCTTAATGCTCCAAGATTTTGCAATCCCAAGTGCTGCTTTCCTCTTCCATTCTATAATGTAAGCTCTTGTAAGCCCTGTATTTCTCTGTGGTCCCTATGTGATTAAGAAATCTGCTAATTCTATTATTGTGTATATTTGTATATATGTAACCTTTTGAACCAGTCTATAATTGTCCTGTTTGAACTTCCATGTGCTATAATATACAATTTTGGTGTATATTCCCTTCCACTATGTGTTGCTCTACGGAACCCTTGTGGTGCCTTTTAAAAAAAGATAATTATATAATAATAATGATAAAGTCTGAGGCCATCTCATCATCCCTTAGGTCTTCAACTAAAGTCACAGTATTGCTGATAGTGCTTTGTCTACCCTTGGGTTTAGGATTCGAGGGCTCGATTTAGACCTGCTCGCTAGATGCGTTCGCACGCATTCAGCGTATGCAAATCCGGGACACTCCCAGCAAGGCAGGCAATGGCATGGCAAGGCATTAGCATGCCCACTATGTCTTGGCGTGCGATTGCTTTGTGTATGCAGACGCCCACAAGCCTGTCTTAAGATGCCCACTTGCGCATGTCATCTCCAGGAAGTGTATGCAACCATCGGGTACCATCGGACCCATACGCAGCACTTGTAGCTGACCATACCCTACCACAAGCACTGCGAGCACTTCAGTGTAATATTCAACCAAGTGACGTGTACTATGAAGCTGCCTCTTAATTATGTACGCCTCTGAAATGGCGTTGAGATGCTCAGGCATGCCTGCGTTTGCACCTCCACTCCCCTGTTTTTAATGGCCAGTCCCTGTCACCACCCACAAACGGCTTCTCCTGTCACTCATTCAGCCGGGCTGTCTATGCGTGGCGAGCGACCGCTTCCCGATCGCTGCGACTGGTTCGCGCATGCGCAGATTGCAAAAATCAGCTGTCTGCGTGCAAACTCTTCCTAGCGAACGGGTCTGAATCGGGCCCTGGATCCTTAGAAGTTCACAGCCTTGCCAAGGGATTGGCCTATTGCAGCCCCCTTTCATGTAGCACTAGACACATTCACAAAGACTCAGATACCCCCAGGAATTAACATTGAGTAGTAAAGACTTGTGAACTGGAACTGATGAATAAAATCTAGGAGACTACTTCACAAGGGTTGGGTACGGGATGTCGGCACTTGAGATCCTGCCGGTCAGAATTCCGACGCTGGTATCCCGACAGGGTTAGGATACTGACACCTGTTGATCGGTATCCTTACCCTCCCTCCCTGGTGCCTAACCTCCCACCTAGTGCCTAAATTTATCCTCCCCCTCCTCGCACTCTTAACCTAACCCTCCCCCCCTTAGTGCCTAACCCCCTAGTGCCTAACCCTAATACTAACCCTCCCTCTAACCCCGCTACTTACCTTCAGGATTCTGGCGGTGGGGACACATGTCAGAATCCCGGTGCTGGCATTCTGAGTGCCGGAATCTCCACGGTCGGGATTATGACCACATCCCCTTTACAATAACACAGTCAATGCAATACTGAAATGGAAGTATGAAATGGAGGAACTGACCTGTTTGCACAAGATTATGGGCTCTATTTATTAACATTATTTTTACTAAAATAAAGTGAAAAAGGGTGTTTACACACCCTTTTCACATTATTTTAGTATCACCTATAGTTATTACAGGTCAATTGGAGTAGAATTCATAAAATTCTACTCCAAGCCCTAATTATCACTTATTTTTTAGTAAGCAGATCGCATTTCCCATAATTGTAATGGGAAATGTGATCTGACCAAAGTTACTAAAAATAAATTGTAAAAAAATATCGGGGAAAGCCCTGTGATAATAACACCACTTAGAGGTGACGTTATCCAGGGTCTCCCCCGGTTACCGGCCTCCTACTCTGCTCTAACAGGAAGAACAGAGCTGGGAGTCGGTCCCAGTAATCAGCTGTGTGGTCTAAACAGACCGCAAGCTGATTAATGTAAAAAAAAAGAAAAATAAATTGTCAAAAATTTTTTTTACTTACCTGACTCCAGGGACCGGTGATCGTGCCTCCGGTGATGTCTCCCCTCCGGTCAGCTGGTCTCCCATAGTGCACTGCGGCCCGGTCATCAGGTAATCGGGTCCCAGTGCAGTATGGGAGATCACCTGATAGTCGGCATGGAGGACATCACCGGAGGCCCGGATTATGCAGATAAGTATAATTAAGGGAGTGGGGGGGTCGCAGGGGGGGGAGTGGGGTTATGGGGGGTCCGCGATTGTGGGGGGGCGGGGCTTGGCACCAGGGGGTATCAGCGGCGGCCGGTCGGCACATGTGCGGGCACTTTGTCACGGTATTGTTTGCAAAAATACCGTGACTAGTATGCAGAGGGGATTCACAGGGACAGAGCTATTTCGCAAGCTCTGTCCCTGTGATATTGCCTGAATTAGCAATGCGAATTCAGTCGATAATATCACACTACAATCTACATTTAATATGCGGATTGTAGTAAATAGATCCCTATGTATTACACTCAGAGGTGCAGAGGCTGCATGATGTGAAGCAATCCAGGAGAACTGTGGGAACACACTGGAGGTGTGCTTTGATGAGAATCAGATGCGGAGAGCAACGATTAGGCACAATATATTATGTAGCAGTCTGAGATCGTTTGAAATCGAATCTGACTGAGGCACACCACAATTCCAGAAACGCAAGTGGAGTATTGAAAGCCAGTAATCAATTCTTAAAGATAAGCAAGCTGATGTCTTTCCCAGTGAATCCATCCTTGGAATGATGAGAGCAAGCAGTGGAAAAGACAGTAGTAATCAGTCTGTGAATGGTGAGAGCAAGCCGGGGTCACAGCCAGTATATCAGTCTGTGAATGGTGAGAGCAAGCCGGGGTCACAGCCAGTATATCAGTCTGTGAATGGTGAGAGCAAGCATGTTTCAAAGCCAGTATATCTGTCTGAGAATGGTGACAGCAAGTTGAGGTCAAGATCCAATGCAAACAGTAGCACAAACTGGTTAGGTGCCAATAGAGCCAATACTATAAGAAACCAAGAAACAGAAGTAATTCTATCACTGGCACCTGCGTGAAGGTCCAAGTGCTAAAAAAAAAAGTACCATGGTCCAATCAAAGGCTGTAAATCCCAAACATTTTAAATAGGCTCTCAAGACCCACAGCTCTCATCCTAACCCACCCCCTCATGTTCTTTGCTCACTGTCTCTCCCCTCTATGTCAGCCCTGTCTGTCTCCCACTCCTCTTTGGATAGTAAGCTATCATGAGCACAGCCTTCTACCCTCATGTGCCTTTCCTTCCCTTGCTTGTACCATCATCTCCTCCACACTGCCAACAACAGCACAAAACCTTGGGTTTGGCCGTCCCACGGTTCATTTGGGTATTATGACTGCTAATGTTCATGTTCTGCAATTTATTTGTACAGTAAGTCACATTTTATTTGCTTTGTTCATACTGTTTCTGTACTTTGTAAGGTGCTGCGGACCCCTTGTGGCACTATATAAATAAAGTATAATAAGTATAACATTAATAATATAATGTGTATGGTAAGCCTAGAACAAGCAGCTACACTCGTGTAACCAGTTGCCTCTGATTGAGTGCAACAATGGCATCCAACAAGGACCCCTGCTATGGCTCGGATTTGTAATTTGTACCCAAAAGCTCTGATGTGTTTTACGCTAGGTTTCTCACCATGCCAATGGGCTTTCTCCACAGCTCAGGAAAATAATTTGTTTTGTAAGTAAGTAGCTGTCATTGTTCCTTCACCTCCAGAATGTTTCAAATAATCTGGTGTCAATTAGCATGCATCTGACTATTTCAGTCCGGACTCTGGGCCTGATTCAGACACGCTCGTGAGCGCTCGCAAGCGGGTCGATGTTGGCCCAGTGCGCATGCCCAGATTAGGGAATATACAGTCAGGTGCATAAATATTGGGACATTGACAGAATTTTCATATTTTGACATCTATTCACCACCACAATGGCTTTGAAATGAAACAAACAAGATGTGCTTTAACTGCAGACTTTCAGATTTAATTTGAGGGTAATTACATCCAAATCAGATGAACGGTGTAGGAATTACAACGGTTTCTATATGTGCCTCCCTCTTTTTAAGGGGCCAAAAGTAATGGGAAAAACTAAACAATACTAAATCTAACTTTCACTTTTTTATACTTTGTTGAAAATCCTTTGCAGGCAATTACAGCCTGAAGTCTGGAACGCATAGACATCACCAGACACTGGGTTTCATCCCTGGTGATGCTCTGCCAGGCCTCTACTGCAAATGTCTTCAGTTCCTGCTTGTTCTTGGGGCATTTTCCCTTCAGTTTTGTCTTCATCAAGTGAAATGCATGCTCAATCAGATTCAGGTCAGGGGATTGACTTGGCCATTGCATAACATTCCACTTTTTAGCCTATTTTCACTGTGCCTTTTGGACAGGGACTCTCATTCCCAGTCCAATGCTGATGTAAGACTGGCAATAGCAGATCCCGATTTCCTTGTAAGTGCACAGGCACTTTCTTTACAACTCTAGCACTCTATCACGGGGACAAATTTTTGATTAACGAGGGACGCCTCAGATTTACTTTTTTACTACTGCTGTTAGGTCCGTGTTATCACTGCATTTACTGACATTGGCAGTGATTTATGTATTAATTGATGACATTCATGTTTACATTTATTTTTATTTTCGCCTTCCACACTTTTCATGTCTTATAAAACAGCAATGTATTTACATGTACTTAAATTACATTTCTCACCCTTAAAGGGTTTATTTCTCAATGTTCTTGTGACTTATGTATGTTTGCACCTTGCACTTTGTATTTATTCACCAGCAGAACTATTACCTTATGTCACGACAACAATAATGGCTTATGCAAACAATGAATATATTGAATTGATGATTGCCTTAGATTAATTTGACATTCTCTATAGGACATTTTCAATTGCACTAGCACTTTGGTACCTTTTGCTGCTAATTCTGAAGACAATGGCATCATCCAATAATGTTTGAATACATTCCTCTATTTTGTCACTGATTATATGATTTATTTCTGCTTCATTTCATTTTAACTACTTTAATAAAAGTTAATTTTTAATATATATTTGACAAAGTGTGCCTCAACTAAAGGAGTTACTGTTTTCCTTTTTCCCTTTGAACTTAGCTTTATAACTCTCTGGGAGCACCTTTGTCAGACACGGCTAACCCAGCACTCTAGTAAAAAAGTAAATCTGAGGCGTCCCTCGTTAATCAAAAATTTGTCCCCATGATAGAGTGCTAGAGTTGGAAAGAAAGTGCCTGTGCACTTACAAGGAAATTGGGATCTGCTATTGCCAGTCTTACATCAGCATTGGACTGGGAATGAGAGTCCCTGTCCAAAGGCACAGTGAAAATACAAAAGTACTCTCTCTGCTGTCAGTGCGGGCAGTGTAACCCCCCTGTTACCACACTATTGCAGGGTGGGGATAACATAGCCGGCAACTGATGAGAGTCTGGTGAAAGGAGAGTAGGAAAGAAAATACCTGCAGCACTATCAGTGGGGAGAGGGAAAGTATGCCTGTACTGCTGTCCATGTGGTCTGGAGTAACTGTGCGCACAGGTACTCCCGTGCCCGACGCGCATTTTGCCTGAGGGCTTTTTCAAGAGGGCTAACGTGTTGATGTTGTGGCCGGGGATAAATACATCCGGCTATCTCATGATTGGATAGAATTCTCTGAATGACAGATTAATCTACCAATATCAGCTGCAAGAATGGTACTCCAATTATGTTGTCAATGATGGGTCTGTGGGCGGGTCTAGTGTCTCTAAAGATATACGAAGAGACACGGACCGTCATCACACCTGTCAATCTATTCCACTCATATACGGCTCAAATTTTGAACAACAATAAACCGTCTATCTAGTTAGAGAAATAATGTCATTATATTAGCTGGAAACTGTTTTATGTTAATAAGGGAATCATGTATCAGTTAGATTGCAATAGAACTAACAGAACAAGCCAAAGTTCCTTAGTTAAAGAAAACTCTCTACATTCTCAATAACACATTAAGGAATTGTGTGTATATTATGGAACAGTGCCAGATCAAAGAACGTGGATTAATGTAATATAGAACTGTGATCATTTGTCATATTAGCAACAGCACAATTTCAGTGAATTATGGAGAACACTTACTACAGAAAAATTTTATATATGAAAAAGATGATATAGATATCTCCATTTGGAGTGGGAGCTGTTAGTGTTATCGTAATGGATACATAGGAATAACCCCTACAAAGTAGTAATGGCTATACATAATATATATAAAAACAATAAAATGTTAATTAGCGAGAGAAAGATTTATTAATAGATAAAAAACAAAAAAGTATACATAATACAAATGTACATAAAATTAATTCCATTAAATAAATAAATGTATGTGGTCCTACATATGGTAGAGAAGTGATATATGTAAACCTATATAATCGTAATATGAAATCAAGTGACTAGTGATGATATATTAGTAAAAAAAAATGTGTATATGATATTTTTATGTGTAAATAGAGTGTACATGTGGGTGAAAAAAATATGGGTGTGTGACTAAAACTTATAAAAGTGCAAGTGTGACTATGGACAATAAAAAAAATTAACAAGATGAGAATGTATATGTTCATGTACATGAATATGCACATAAACATACATAAATCTAATATGAAGGTGAGTGTGACTAATAAATGATGTAAAAGTGTGATGTATGAAAAATTTAATAAAATGATGACAAAATGAAATGATCTAATATAATTCCAGATCATACACTTGAATATAAATATATGTGTAACATACATTACATTATGAATAACCATACTGAATAAAATTATTGTGGAGAAGGAATAAAGACTGTAATGAAGAGAAAAAAGAGGAGAGAGGAAAATGAAGGAAAAGGAACTATGTCAAATATCCAAGAAAGGGCTGTAATTAATGATCTCATTAAGGCCATTTAGGGTTTACTGTATACATTCTGAATGTCCACTCACATTCCTTCTTTAATAATTCCTTAGTGATATCGCCTCCTCTGATGTCTAATTGTATTTTTTCAAGACCCATTGCTTTTAGATCCTTCCATGAACTGTTATGTTGTACCAAAAAATGTTTAACCACTGAACTAATTTGTTTCTTTTTTGCAAAATCTGATGCGGCATGTGTGATGTTGCCTATATGTTCCAGTATACATTGTTTTAATGGGTGAGTAGTCATGCCTATATATTTTTGCCTGGCAAGTACACTCAATATACTACTGTAGAAGTACTGCAGTTGATGAATTGATGTATTTTATGAATGGTACCAAACCAGTCAATAACGGTGTGTTTCTTTGTCATAGTAGGACATGCCTTGCAGTGGCTAAATGGATAAGAACCACAAATTTGAGGATCTTTTTTGGTAGTTTTAGAAAAATGGCTATGTACCATTCAATCTTTAAGATTCCTAGCTCTCCTCCAACTCATTTGTACCTTGGGTTCAAACTGTTCTTGTAAGTCATTATCCAAAAGAAGTACATGCCAATGCCTCTGTATGATTATGGTAAGTTCCTTCCATTCTTGACAGAAATCTCCTATAAATCTCAGTTTGTCCTGTTTCGAGTTATCTTTTTTCCTATTGTCGGGAAAAATTAATGATTCTCTTTGTGTCATAGAGTCCAAATATCTCGCTCTTTTGACCATTTTCTTACTGCCTCTCTGTATGAGTCTCTTCATTAGATCATCACACTGAATTTTAAAAGCTTTCTCATCTGAGAAATTCCTGCGCAATCGCAGGAATTCGCCTTTTGGAATGTTGTGAATGGTTGGTGGAAAGTGATGACTTTTATAATGCAGGAGACTGTTAGTTGCAGTGGGTTTTCTATATAGGTCCGATATCAGATTACCTTGTTCATCAATGATAAGTTTCAGGTCTAAAAAAGTAATAGTTTTAGGTTGAATTTCAAAAGTGAACTTGAGGTTAAAGATATTCTCATTGAGCTTCATCATGAAGTCCTGACATTTTTCTTTTGTCCCTGTCCATATCACAAAGATATCATCTATGTATCGGAACCACATGGGAGCATGCATGGTGTATTCCTCGTTCTCTTCATTAAACACAAAAAAGTGCTTCCAACACCCCAAAAATAAATTAGCGTAGGTGGGAGCACATGCAGCTCCCATGGCTGTCCCCCTCATTTGTAAGTAAAATTTGTTATTAAAAACAAAATAGTTGTTATTCAAAACAAACGATAAAAATTCTAGAACAAAATCATTGAAGTCGGAACTGCCTTCCATGTTGAGAAAGAATCGTGTAGCCTCAATACCTTGTGTATGATGTATGTTGGTATATAACGATTCCACATCAATACTCACTAGAAAGTGGCCTTGTTCCAAAGTGATATTATGTATTCATCTAAGGACATCAGAGGTATCCTGGGCATGGGAAGGAAGAGTGGTTACATGATGCCGCAGGTGTGTATCAACAAAGATACTCGCTTGTTCTAATAATCCTCCTATCCCTGACACAATAGGTCTTCCAGGTGGTTCCACCCCATTTTTGTGTATTTTAGGTAACAAATAAAATGCTGGAATCCTAGGGTGGGCCACCTGGAGAAAATCATGTTCATGTTTCCCAATGATTCCATTTGCCTTTGCTTCATCTATTATTCTATAGTAGCAAGACATCAGATTTTGTGTGGAATTGAACATGATGTGTCGATAACATTCTGCATCCTCAAGCTGTCGATAGGCCTCCTTTAAATACACTTCTGTAGGCCAAATGACCACATTTCCGCCCTTGTCATTCATTGATTTCTTTCAAAGCTCTAAATTCTTGTCTGCTAAGGTTGTGATGTCCATCCCAACCAGTGCCAATAAGGGTTTTCTTGTTATTATTTAATTTGTCCATATCTCTGGATACAAGATACATAAATATGCGGACTTCAGGGTAGATATTTTCCTGAGAATAAAAAGACGACTTCCTTTTACAGATAGGTCTTGTTTGAGTAATAGAATTATCAATCTCCTGAGATTGTGTGTTATCTCCCAGGTCGTCCAATATTCTCAGTATTGCTTGTTCTTCTTCACATTAAGGACAAATCAGGGGCAATTGTCTGGCGTTCATTAGCTGTTATTAGCCAATTTTTCATAAGGGAATGTCCCATACAGTTTTGTGATGATGTAACTTTGACATTTAATCCGGAAGAGAATCAAGAATGGGTTTGTCCTTTGTTGTGAAAAACTTTATAAGAAGTAATTTTCTCCCAAAGAGATGTAAATCTTTCTCCCATTTGAACCTGTTAAAATTGGTAGTGGGAGAGTAAGTAAGACCCTTTTGGAGGACTGAAATATGATCATCCAATAATTGGATGTTAGAAAGATTTATGATCTGCAAATCATTATCGGTAACTATTTCCTTTGATTGGACCACTGGGACTGTCGTTGGGGCATGGGGGTCTTCCATAATCTTTCTTCCCCTGTTCTTCTTGCCCCTACACGTGCGTTTCCTCTTTGTGTTCTATATCGTGTACCTGATCCTCTGAGGTTCTCTAAAAAAGAGGAAGTGGCAGGACCAGTTGTCAGGGGGTCAATTTCTACCATTCCTGACGATTCGGCTTCCGAAGACGTGTATTGATAATTGTATGTTTTGGGAGCTTCCCTATTGGTCTTGTGATTCCATCTAAAAATGCAGCCACATGCGAAATCTTGTTTGTCCCTGGTGAATTTCAGTTTTTTCTGTTCAATTATGGTCTCTTCATACTCCTGTAAGTCCTCTTTTGCTTTAGCAAAACATCTTTGAAAACAAAGGTCCTTTTCACAAATTTCTAATTTCTTCCCCAAGAGTTCAATCTCTTTATCACAGTTTTCCCAGAATAAGTGTGCTATGTTTAGAGTGAATGGTCATCAAATCATGGGAACATCTGAGTAAACATGTTTCCCACTCATTCTGTAAATTACTGTTGGCTAATTGGAAAGCTGGAAAAACTTTAGGCCTCAGTCCTCTAGGAGTGATCTTTTGTTTAAGATACAGTAGTTTTCAATTGTTACTAAATCCCTGTGAACCCTAGTTCTTTTCTGTACATTTTGTTTTAGTAAATTGAAGTCCTGTTCCCATGAAATGTTTGGTACCGTATCATTCAATCTGTCTGGGAAGATCTCATTTAATTCCTCCACCGTGTGACATTTAATAATTAATTCACTTTTCAGATTGAAACATGCCATCTGAACGAAAATGGTTTAAGATGTCTGTTTGGAGAATTAGAAAACCATGCTAGTACGTACCTAGTAACTGAGATAACTCAGTAATTCAAGTAGAATATGTAGGAAAAGGGGATGTTGGGAAGGGGGGAATGCAGCACAAGTAAATGGAAAAAATATGTTCTCTAGATTAGGGAATATAGTGTAAGTAAAATCCCATAATGGGTTAGCCGTGTCTGACAAAGGTGCTCCCAGAGAGTTATAAAGCTAAGTTCAAAGGGAAAAAGGAAAAAAGTAACTCTTTTAGTTGAGGCACACTTTGTCAAATATATATTAAAATTTAACTTTTATTAAATTAGTTAAAACGAAATGAAGCAGAAATAAATCATATAATCAGTGAAAAAATGGAGGAATGTATTCAAACATTATTGGATGATGCCATAGTCTTCTGAATTAGCAGCAAAAGATACCAAAGTGCTAGTGCAATTGAGAATGTCCTATAGAGAATGTCAAATTAATCTAAGGCAATCATCAATTCAATATATTTATTGTTTGCATAAGCCATCATTGTTGTCATGACATAAGGTAATAGTTCTGCTGGTGAATAAATACAAAGTGCAAGGTGCAAACATACATAAGTCACAAGAACATTGAGAAATAAACCCTTTAAGGGTGAGAAATGTCATTTAAGTACATGTAAATACATTGCTGTTTTATAAGACATGAAAAAGTGTGGAAGGCGAAAATAAAAATAAATGTAGACATGAATGTCATCAATTAATACATAAATCACTGCCAATGTCAGTAAATGCAGTGATAACACGGACCTAACAGCACTGTAGTAAAAAAGTAAATCTGAGGCGTCCCTCGTTAATAAAAAATTTGTCCCCATGATAGAGTGCTAGAGTTGTAAAGAAAGTGCCTGTGCACTTACAAGGAAATCGGGATCTGCTATTGCCAGTCTTACATCAGCATTGGACTGGGAATGAGAGTCCCTGTCCAAAAGGCACAGTGAAAATACAAAAGTACTCTCTCTGCTGTCAGTGCGGGCAGTGTAACCCCACTGTTACCACAGTATTGCAGGGTGGGGATAACATAGCCGGCAACTGATGAGATACTAAGTCTGACTATATGCATGTCTGTGTCACTCTGGCCTAAAGATGTCTACCTATCTTAAGTGTCCTGTGCCCCCCCAAACTCTTAATTCAGTCCTGGGAGACTGTACAGTAGATGTGTAAGTCCCAATACAGATGTAACATCACTGACACAGGCAGGATGAGTGAGTTTAGGACAACTATCATTACATTCCAAAGTGATGGCATAATTTTTATCAGTATTTGATTTTATTATATAGATTCCGATATCACTTCTATGTTGTCATATATGCGTTCCTTGTTAATCTGATTATCATCTATAAACCTGATTTTCACAAATCTATTGCTAATTCAGCCTTAGGCCTTGTTTTCAGAGTTAATCAGTGCGCTGTAGACTGCTATACAGAAGTATGGTTTCCATTTGTTTCCATTTATGTCTTAACTAGAGATGCACTACTGTCTCCAGCATTCCAGTTACATATTCCTGCATGTCTTTTCTTTGCAATTCTTTATGGTATAGTTTCCTTCATAAAAACAGTTTACTGTTTAAACTGGATCTTTCCTGCAGCTTCTTTAATGCACTCCAGCCAACAACACTGGGATTCCTAAGTGCTGAGAGAATATCATGTCCTGAGAGTGCTGAGAGAATATCATGTACAGTGACTGCTATCCAAGAAAGGTACATGGACAAAAAACAAGTGCTAGCAAGCAGCAACATGACTTCCACAACTTACCATAAGTACTGGGTTCAGTTAAGACACCATGCCACAAGACCACAGCCAGCCAGATTTACCAAAGAACTAGAAGGTGAAAGGACATCATGTCTGTGATATAAAAACTGTCTTTATAACCGGTGGAAATTTTGCATGTGAAACTTTTATTACATTGTATGGAATGCACCTGGAAATCTACTTTGTCAAGTCTCAATACAAGCAAGGAGAACCGTCAGCATAAAGCTACTGCAAATTTAAAATATGTTTGTGGAGTGGCCCTGCTCAGCAAAACAATTAGCAGTTTTGTTGTTTAGGATTATACTAAGGAACCCCTTCACTTTATCTGCCTTTTGTCAGAGTACACTGCTGCTACTTCACAATGGTGCCCATGCACCTTGGTTGACAGGCAGGGGCGGACCAACCCCATTAGCAATGTCAAGCAGAGGCATAATGCACCCTTCCTGCTTGCCTCAATGCCTCACGTTTTATGTTTTACTCACAGCTTGAGCCACCCCCATCTGACCCACTGCTCTGCCCTCTGTCTCACTCACTCACTGGAGCACTGTTGCTAAGGAGTTGGAGAGGGTGGATGTGGAGCCCCCAGTTAGGTTCCTTCATTATCTGTCCTCCAGGCTCTGAGTCCTCTGTTCTGTGCGCTGCAGGGAGCATTTGTATTCCTAGAGGCTCCTCTGCTGGCTTGTGCTGCCTACCCCTAAGCCTAAGCCTCCCACCACGCAGCCTAAACCTAACCCTCCCCCCCGCAGCCTAACCCTAACCCCTAACCCTCCCCCTAACCATAATACTTACTGTCAGGATGCTGGCACCGGGGATTCTGACTGATATCAGGATTCTGGCGACGGCATTCTGAGCCCCGGCATCCCGACTGCAACTACATCCCATTTGTGCAAATAGAGGGACATTGAGGGTCCAAAGCTGCATTTGGACTGCAAAGTGGTTATTTGTTGCTGCATAAATGACCTCTACAGGCAAGTGCACGTTTAGTAGAGAACAGCAAAGCAATTTGTAGAAAGTATATTATTCATTAATAACTGAACTATTATTAGTGGAGTAATAGAGAGCAGTGAAAGTGTATTTAAAAACTGAGCATCTGGCTTGGATTTTTGTCCCACGGTGATCTTTTAATTGAATGAAAAGCTTATTATGTATGATGTTATTAAGCACTCTCTATAAATACAGACATTTGTACTGTACCTCACACGATTAAATGAGACTAAAGAGTTCCTAATTGGAGGTTTAGAATACTGTTTGGATGAGTGTTATGATTATTTATTAAGGAACATTCCTGTTTTAGAAGCCTCTTTTTTAAGATTTAAGTATTATAAATATCTTTTGAACCTGTGCATTAAAACATGGCATTTTATTTGTGATTGTAAATGTTAGCTTCTGTATTTTTTTTATTATTCTTTTTTCCCCCCGATATTTAGAATATGATATTATTAAGTAAGCCGATTTAAGCTTAAGATGTAATTTATTTTTATTTAGTCTATTATAAGATCATATTCTAGATATATGTTAAGTGTTTATCCCTTAGGACTGGCACAGTACTATTGCCGTCTGTTGCTTTTATGCACATCTATTACGTATAGTGAACTTGAGTTACTGATCTGTTCTGTGTCTCAGCCTGCACAGTTTAATAAACCACCAGACCAAAAAAATACGTTAATCTTTATGGTTCCCTATGCAACACCTCATAATGCACACTCCAATGTTTTGTGTACAAGAATTCGGAGGATGTACCAAATAAACAGTGTAGTTACTCCCCAGAGATTCAAATTCACGATCCAGGGCCTCCAGATGACTGAGTGGATTGCAGAAGATAGTTCCTTTCAATAAATCTTACTGGTCAAGGCATTAACATAGTTTTCCAAATACTCTTAATCCAATAATAGTTTATATAACTTTTTTAGTTGTTAAATGTATAATCTCTGGCTTGATGCCCAGGTTTCAAGATGTAAGTCCTAGTCCCTGCAGTGGTACTTTGGAGGTCGGAACATCTGGTGTTAAGATAAGCAATAGCTCTGTGGCTGTAGCAATCCCCTGTTGACACAGTTTTGTACAGAAAGGCCCTTTATGCTGACTCCCAAGTACCAAAGACAGCTTATGTAAACACAGCTAGAAATTCTCTTAAACATTATGCAATATTGGGAGTTTGACATTTTTCCATCTATTATATAAATCCATCATTCTCTCTTCTATTTAAACAAGACAAAATCACAAACATGGTTATTCAAAAACTGAATATCACTTACAAAAACACCAAATGATCTAAAGAAATTCTAAAACATTGGTCAGATCTTGGTTATATAAGACCTCCTAATGTTTATTGCAGTATCTCACGTCTCACATTGGGACCATTGTGAACACGGGTTGGGTATGCGTTGCCGGTATGCTGACTACATCCCGTGCACATAGTGCAGTGTACTGTATACGGTATGCAGTCGGGAAGCCGGTGGACCTAATCCCGACAGCCGGCTTCCCGACTGTCATATCCCGGCAAGGGTCTAAAGACAGGCATCGATATGCCGACGCCTGTCAGTAGACATACGCCGGGAGCTTGACGCCCAGCATCCCGATCGAAGGGACGCTGGATGCCGAGCGCGGATAGCCGCAGGGGGGGTGGGATTAAGGTTCCCGTGGGGGACTTAGGGTTAAGCACCCCCCCGGGGGACTTATGTATAGACGGGGAAGGGGGGGTTAGGTTTAGGCACTTAGAGGGGAGATTAGGGCTAGGCACTGGGGGGGAAGGTTAGGGTTAGGCACCCCTAACGGAGGGTTAGGGGGTAGAAATAAGTTAGTATATACTTACCTTAGGATGATTGGGATTTCCTCCTCTGCCGGGATGCCGCTGTCGGGATTCCAACCGTCGGGCATGGTTCCCTGTATACAGTGTATCAGTGACCTCTCTGATGATGGGAGACATTTTTTTCCAATACACAGTGCTAAAACAAAAAAAAGATGAAATACACATGAAATTTTGATCTGATTAAACAGAAACAATTGCATTTAACACGTGTTTTGTTTTATCACATTTGATTCTTCTTTAGCAGAGTTGTACAATATACTGTATTGCCTCACATACCTCCCAGCTGGTTCATCTGCTTTGTATTTTCAAAAAGCACAAGTAAAAATTTGGTATGAAAAACTGACACGCATCTCAGGACATAGCCACCTTACTACACAGCAGAATTTTAATGTTATGCGTTAAGCTGGTAACGATACTGGATCAGAACCTCTATACACTCCTTCCTATACCTTCTAATATCCTGCCTATACCTTCTAATATCCTGCCTATACCTTCTAAGGATGACGCTAATTTGCGTACGCAGTCATACAGTAAATAAAGACTTAAGACCTGGAATCTGTGGTTCCAAAGCACAAGTATTATTCAAGCAAAAGTACAATCAGTTACACGCTATTGATCCAGACACAATTTGGCGCAAAGGAATTATACAGACCCAAGTACAGTATACATACGCAGCGCTTCCGGACTTGCTGTTAGGCATCAGCAAGTAACCCCTCGTCTATCAGCATTCAGCACGAACACTAAAGACCCAGTGTTGAAGCACACATATTTATACCCCCCAGGAATAGACAAAACAATAGAGACATTTGTTGCTGATGCTATTGGTTCCCAAGGGAGATCCATCTGTTACAGAGCATTTAACAGGCTGATTCAAATAGATACAACCCAGCCTCCAACAACTGAGGGTCCCTAGATTCCCGCTACATGCAACATCCTAACAGTTATTCATATCATATACATTTTGTTGCTTGAAGTCAATGCGGTCCATAAGTCGAGAATGCATGATGCGATCTCCCCACCGATAACACCGGAATACTGTGGAAAGAGTACGCATCAGTACAAAACCAAACATGGCTTACTTATCATGTATAAAACCTTAGTTACCAAACAATCTTTATTTCATAACATTTATACTAAATGAACAAACTTAAATCTTATACCTTAAAGCTTATGAAACCTTGTATGTGAATATGTAATGTGTGAGTACGCGGGGTTTGATATAAAGACGCTAGTTAACTTGGTGCGGATGCGTGCGCATTTAGCTACTAAACAGTGTTTTATCTTATGCATTCGCTAATATGCGACTAGTTAACAGCGCAATTGTGTGTATTACTGTGTATATGAGAAATGATGAGAGATGCAATCGCATGGTGCTAATAGTAATCTCGCCATATGTACTTAATTGTGAGTTTATCTAAAATGGCACTTGGGCGGCCATTCGCACAATGGCGTCTTGCGATTTCATTTCCAAGATGGCGTCTTGCAGCCAGTCGCAAGATGGCGTCGCTGCGATTCAATTTTAAACTGATATTGTCTCAGCCAATTTCCCAGCTTCGACAGTCCACCCTTTGATAGCAAACAACATGCTATCACAATCTACTCTTTGAGTTTAATTTAGGCTTACATTTACATATTATTTAGTGTTATTGTGGGATGGCACAAGGTGGTTCTTAATCCATCAATAATGTGTCTCTGGGTGGGGACATAAAACTACTATTATATGCACACCGCGGATCTTGGAAGATCATGTGAAAGGTGTGGGAATGCACCAGTCTTATAAAGGCAGTCTTGGAGGGGAATTGAGACTTTACATTATCTGAGGTGTTCTAAAAATAACATTCCAATAATACATTCAATGCATGTCTAAATATAATACATTAAATGATGGTATTTCCTAGTTCAGGGTTGTAATGCAGTTCTATATTTACCTCGGTATTCATATTGTCATTACTGACCAACATCATAGTTTCGTTCTTGTGTTTGACTCTATTTTTACATTTTCCACACTTCAACACAATAGGAACACACCGGATGCATATGCCAATTATTATGATGACAATTAGTATAAGGATCAAGAATTTCCTTGGGGTCGCTGGTATCATTGGTGCAACATTTTACTCCGAACTGGGTGGCTAACGTTACGCAATACCCTCCAGTAACAGCAGTTAAATAATTCAACACTAGCCTGTGTTGCACCAGTTCTTTCTTGTACGCTTGCAATTCTCTCCCTGTATACCTGAATGTGTCATCATACATCTCGGTGATATTATCTATCAATTTAGCAAGTTCCTGAATATACCTAAAATTTAATGTACCCCGAGCAATCCTGGTGGGATCCAGTGCAACTAAAATTTGAAAGCCAGTTGTCTCACTGATTAACTGAGTGGCTTTATGCACATCACCAGGTATCATATTTCTTTTGCCTCTGTGTTCATATTGTGTGTGAAGATATGGTGACGGTGTGTTTTTATGTATACCAAGCATTTCAACATGTGTGAGGGTCATAACTTCTGGGACTGCTCTTCCCAGGTAACACAAACCTTCGGAACTCGGGGAGAGCCATTTATACGCTTTTCTTCCACATGTGAAATATACATTATCAGGGAGAACATAAGGGATGGTATGCATCATTATCATTAAGCACATTTCCCTTGCAAACAATCCTATCTCTGGCTCTTCCATCTGGTATATGCAAGTTTCTGTCTGTATTATTTTAGCACAATAACCATTTGGCACCTTACCAATAATTTCTTTGGTGGAACTCAATGTATACCTATACCTAAAATGTTTCCCTCCAGATTTAATTGAGCGTAACAGATCATGGTTTATGGACTCATTATCAGCTCTTTGTGAAAAGGTCATCATCTGGTTATTCCCAATCACTTCCCAACTCCCGGGTTTATTGGGGTTGGTTATGTTTAAACACAAAAGTGATCTATCTACTTGGAATTGATAGAGTTTGAAATGAGGTGGTTTGGATGAGAGGTATTTTCCATCCAATGTTTTCCCTTTCTGTAATTCTAAAATTTCCGTGATATTCAGCGGAAATGGCACCAACCCTACGTTATGCTGTCCCTGTGGCACATGTGAACACACCCAGCAATCAGTTTTATTTAATACTTTGCCTACCATACTATGATAATCCTCTAAAGGATACCCAGCCCAGTAGGGGCTATATTTAGGTTGGTACCGTTGGATACCGTTCTCATCAACTAGGGACCCACAAAGCTCACAAATACAGGAATCTTCAGACGATAAACCTCCACACCTTCCCCAAGTATCCGGAATGATAGTTCTCTTAACAATAACAGTACTAAGATTGGTCAGACACTCCCCTGATTGGCATTGCACTCCTCCTGACTCCACTCCATCAGCACTGCCATCAGCTCCCATTTCCTCGATCGGTCTCCCATCACAGAAACTGGATATTCCCGAACTGACCAAGATGGTGAACACTCTAAAAGAGAATATGAAAATGAACACAGCAGGCCTGTCCATTGCCACAACAAAACCTGCAAGTTTCTTTCAGTTCAGGTATCTCACTATCCCCTGTCACTCTCGATGATTTTAGGGATACCGTACCTGCATACAAATTCCCGAACTATTTTCTTGGCAGTAAATGCTGCAGTATTAGTGGCCGCTTGGTAGGCCTCAACCCAGTTAGAAAATATGTCAGTGCACACTAATACATACTTAAAGTTCCTGCAGGGTGGTAATTGGATGAAATCAATTTGGATCACCTGGAAAGGTCCATCAGTCGGTGGAATGTGGGACGGTTCGGTAGGGATCGATTTCTCTATGTTCTTCCTCAAGCAGGTCAGACAGGACATTGCTATCTTTTCTGCTTGTGAAGAAAAACCTGGTGCGCACCAGTATGCTCTCACCAACTTGCACATACCTTGTTTATCCACAAAAAAAAAATACAGGTGCACAACTCCAAATTAACTGATTATATATAAATAAATACATTTTGCAGTAAATACAATAGAGGTTTTTGGCATAATCTTGGCCAAGCTTATGGGCCTGCCCACCATATCCGGGTAACCTCTTGTCGGGCAGGTCCCTAACATGCTAAGGCTCAAATCCAGAGCGCAGGACACCCCCAAACTAGCCCAGCCAATCCACCCCAAAACACCGCTGTAATAAGAAAAGTGAAGTGTTAAGAGCAGCTCTGGATTTGAGCCTTAGTATGTTAGGGACATGCCCGACAAGAGGTTACCCGGATATGGTGGGCAGGCCCATAAGCTTGATTTGCTTAATTTGGAGTTGTGCACCTGTATTTTTTCTTTGTGGATATATCAATGGTCTCCACAGGTAGCACCTCCAATTATATATATATATGTCCAGAATGTGCAGTCTGAGATCTCTTTTCTTTGTAAACTAATTAGTGCATTGATTTGCACACCTGGGAAACCTGAGCCACTTCCCACTCAGACTAGCACTTCTACTACATTGGTTACAGCATGGAGTCTGGCAATGTAATATGCACACCAGTCAGGGCACAATATAGGTAAGTCCTGCTAATATTTAGACTGTGTAGTGCAGCTTTGGTTCATTTTTGGGGTGTGGGTCCCCCTAGATTGCTTTGCTGATCTGCTTCAGGGTACCGCAGTATAACACATTTTCCTTTAACACATTTTAATACTTCACTGTCTGTTTCCTTTATATATATGTATTTCACTTTTTTATTTTTATGCTTTATATGCGGCCAGCGGCTGCTCTTAACACTTCACTTTTCTTATTAGAGCAGTGTTTTGGGGTGGATTGGCTGGGCTAGTTTGGGGGTGTCCTGCGCTCTGGATTTGAGCCTTAGTATGTTAGGGACCTGCCCGACAAGAGGTTACCCGGATATGGTGGACATACCTTGTTTACCCAGATGAGTCAGACCGTGTGCTGCCTCAGCCAGACTGGGGTAATATGCCTTGGGGGCTACTGGCTTACCTTGTCCGTCCCTTCAGAGCCCGGAGGACTCTTGCCCACATCCCTTGGACTTCCAAATGCATTTTTCCTGAATTGAACACAAATTTTGCATCTAAATTAATTTCAGCATATCAATTGTTTGGAAATACATAATTTTTTCAGTTGGGGAAAACATTTTTAACCCTGCTGCCCATTTTGCAGCTCCATCGGCTCTGTTGTTGCCCAGTGACACCGGATCATCCTCACATGTATGGGCTTTACATTTAATTACTGCCACCGCTTTGGGCAGTTGGATTGCTTCTAAAAGATGTTTTATGTGTCGGGAATGTGCAACTGGTGTGCCTGCTACTGTCATAAAATTTCTCAGATGCCATAGAGCCCCAAAATCGTGCACCATCCCGAACGCATACCTCGAGTCAGTGTAAATGTTAGCAGATTTGCCTGCTGCCAGTTCACTCGCTTTAGTTAGTGCTACTAACTCTGCCACCTGGGCTGAGTGAGGAGGACCAAGAGGCTTAGCTTCTATGATGTCTGTGTCATTTACAACAGCATAACCTGTACATAATTCACCTGTGTCTGTTTGTCTATGACAACTCCCATCCGTATAAAAAGTCACATCCACATTCTCTAAAGGTGTGTCATGTATGTCAGGTGTAGCAGTAAAGGTCTGATTCAGAAATGTCATACAATCGTGCGTATCATTATGTCTGCTGAACTCACCTCCCGCCAGCAACTTCTCTCCTTCCACCCTTTGTACATCATGTTGTACATAGGGTAAATATGTTGCTGGATTCAGCGTGCTGCAACGTTTAACAGTAATGTTTGCGGGTGCGATTAGTGCTAGTTCCCATTTGGTAAACCTAGCCAAAGAGACGTGTCTGGTTTGAGCTGAGTTCAACAGAGCAGATACAACATGGGGAGTGTAGACAATCATATCATGACCCAATACTACATCCTCACTTCTACTCACCAATAGAGTGGTAGCTGCTACACTTCTCAAACAGGTGGGGAGTGATCTTGCCACAGTGTCCAATTGGACACTGTAGTATGCTACGGGCCTACTGGCATCACCATGTTTTTGTGTAAGGACACCTGCAGCACAACCATCGGCTTCCGTACAATACAACTCAAAAGGTTTTTCATAATCAGGTATTCCCAATGCAGGAGCTTTTGTCAGACTATCCTTAAGATTAAGGAAAGCCTGCTCTGATTCCTCTGTGTGTATGACACGATCGGGCTTTGAGGAAGAGACTAATTCCTGTAAAGGTAAGGCCAAAACAGAAAAACCTGGGATCCACATCCTACAGTATCCACACATTCCCAAGAAGGTACGAATTTGCTGTTGATTCTGCGGCAGTGTCATGTTTTGTATGGCCTGGATTCTATCCGTTGTAAGATGTCGTAAACCCTGGGTTAGGCAGTGTCCCAAATATTGTACTCTGGATTGGCACGGCTGTAGTTTGACCTTAGCCACTGCGAGAGATGAAGTAACAAAAGTTTGGTATCATTTAAACATGACATAAACGAGTCAGAACATAGCAATAAATTGTCCACATATTGAATTAGAACAGATCCATTTGCAGGTTGAAAGGATTGTAAACAGTCGTGCAATGCCTGGGAGAAGATACTGGGGCTGTCTATGAAACCTTGGGGTAACCGTGTCCATGTGTATTGTAAACCTCTGTATGTAAATGCAAATAGATACTGACAGTCAGGGTGGAGAGGCACAGAGAAGAAAGCAGAACAGAGGTTAATGACAGTGAAATGGGTTGCATTTGGTGGGATCTGCATCAGAATGACAGCTGGATTTGGCACTACAGGGAATTGGCTCTCTACTACCTTATTAACACCTCTAAGGTCTTGTACCAGCCTATAACCCCTCCCACCACTCTTTTTCACTGGAAAAATGGGACTGTTGGCTATACTAGCTGTACGAACTAAAATTCACTGTTGCAATAATCGCTCAATTATTGGAAAAAAACCTAATTCTACCTCCTGTTTTAGTGGGTACTGGGGAATTTTTGGAGCTTGCCTATCGCCTTTTAAATTTACCATTACAGGGCTTATGTTTGCCATTAATCCAGTGTCCTGTCCATCCTTAGTCCAAAGGGAATCTGGAATCTGGGATAACATTTCATCTACCTGGGATGGATTTTCATTTAAACTTGTAGAGTGATACATTATCCTTTGGGGAGTGTTCAATATATCCCGCACCTCGTGTGCAACTCTCTTTGGGATATCTAAAAATACACCATCAGGGGTGCAGTATATAACACATTCCATCTTATATAACAAGTCTCTACCCAGCAGGTTAGTAGGAGCTGTAGCAGCCAGAAGGAAAGAATACCTGGTATGCAACTGCCCAATAGTAACCTCTGTGGATTTTGTTAAAGGATAATGTTCTACTTTACCTGTTACACCCATTGTTGGTACTGTCTCGTTGGTCACCTGTAAATTAACGGGAGATTTTATCACTGACCTGGTCGCCCCTGTGTCTACAAGAAAAGGATATTCAGTACCAGCTACATCAACCATCATGACCGGTTCTTCCCTATTACTTCCTGCTAACCTGACTATCTGTAGACTACAGGTATGACCTGACCCCTAGCGTTGGCTACCATTCTCCAATAAAGCATTTACGGCCACAATTGGAGATGGTGCCTGCTGGACATTTGCTGGTCTCTGTGCATATCCCTTATGAGGATATCCAGGTCTTCCCTGACTTGGGGTTCCAACTCTTTTTACTGTACAGTTTCTACTTAAGTGTCCTGTTTGTTTACAGTTAAAACATGTTCGTGGATCTGGTGAAGACATGTGTTGTTGTGAGGTTTGAGGAGAGGGTAAAGGTGGTGGATATGGGTAAGGATAGGGAGGGTAAGGGTACTGTGGGGGATAAGAAGTTTGTGAGTAGTATGGGACCTGTGGTTGTATTGGGTTAGTGGGATAGGGCTGTGATTATTGTTGCGTAGGGTTAGTGAGGGCATATACTTGTTCAGATGTAAGTGTGTGTGCAGCTGCAAGTGTCTGTTGGCTCTGATGTTACCATAATTTCCTCCAGAGCTTGGATACTGACAGCCAGTAGTTTTTCACTCTGGGCTTCTCTCTTCTTTGAGATGTTTTTATCATGTTCGATGGTGGTTTCTATGAGGGTATCTATTGTGAGTCCCCGCCAGCCAGGTTGTGAGGTCTGAACCCGGGTTTTTAAACTCTCTTTCAGACCGTCCACGAGTACGGTGACTATCATTCCGCTGTGGTGAATGCTATCTTTAATATCCTCTATCCCAGTGTAATGGGTGATAGCCTGCAGTGCCCGGTCGTAATAATCTTCTGCAGATTCACTCTCCTTTTGCTTAATGGTGAAAATTTTGTTCCATTTAACTACTACTGGAAAATATATACCCAATTGAGTTACAATGCGGGAAATGTTACCTTGGTTTACTTGGTCTGCTAAGGGAACGTCACCGTCCAATACACAATCCGTGATAAATTTTGTCACGTCGGTATTTCGTGGTAGACAGGCCCTTAACACCACCCTCCAATCTTTATTAGTGGGCTCATGTGAACTACCCAAATTTCTCAAAAATCTTTGACATTTGGCTAGTTCCTTTTTGGGATCGGGGAAATCATTTATGATGGAATTTAGTTCTGCTCTTGTCCAAGGACAATGCATTATTACTTCCGTCGTGGGCACTACACCGTTCACATCTGCATTTCCATTTGGAATGGTTATTGTCCGAATGGGATGCAGACCGGTAGCGCTGCTACCTTTGACCTTGTTACCTGGCTGGGGGTTTAATCTGTTGCTGCTACGTATGGTATTAACAACTTCCTCTACGGGTACAGAGGGTGTTAACACTTCCCTTGCTGTTACCGATGGGGATGGCGGCACCACTCGTGATTGTGGTGATGCAGCATCTATCATTTGCACAGCATGGGAAATGGCAGACATTACAATAGGCTCATCATCCACATCATAAACATTTTCTTTATGGTTGCTTAAGAGAGGGTACAAATTGCTTGTTACATTTTTATGAGTATTTTTGGTAACTGTACTTGCACCTCCATCCACATAAGGTGGGGGAGGTGAGCGTGAACTGCTGGCAATACTCTCCACAATGCTACCTTGCCGCATGTGCATGCCATTTTGCAGCTCGCCCGTATTGCAATTTAGCGTTGCGGATGTATTCTCTGGCAATGTGCTCGCGACGCTAGTTTGCGTCGTTTGCACATTTTTAAGCCACGCATCCCCTTCATGCTGCCACAGTTTTAAACATTCATAATATTTAACCTTTTTCTCTCGGGAGCGCATCAGACTGATGTGATCCCTGACATTATCTAATAAATTTTTATCAAAACTTCCAATTCTGGGAAACGGTCTAACACTCTTCATCGTCATTTTAAACCATACATCACAAAACCTTATCGCATAAGTACCGTACTTAGTATACATAATACGACAAACCGATCCGATTGGTGCCTCCATTAGCAGCACATCATTGTCTGTTGGCGCGGCTCCCATTCTGAGACAAAATCCTACGCTTTTCAATAAAGATTTAAACTGGTGAAACACAATCAAGATACTTTCACTTACCTGTGGACGATTTAAGTTGGCGGCGCCCACACAGCTGGATAAGATTTGAAAAAGGCAACTTCCACACCCGGATAAGATTTAGTAAGGCAACTTCCATACCTATGGAAGTTTGTATGTCGGCTACTTCCACGCACCTCTCTACAACAAAGACAACATGTACACCTGCTACTGTGTATAGAACGGTAAAGCTACTTACCGAGCGGCTAGACTAACCCTTGCACCTAGCCCTTAAGGATCATACGATACCCCTAACTGTAGGGAACAAGTTACCCCTACCAACAAACACTCACTGTTACACACTTTTTCCTGCGCAGAAAAATACACGTTAACCCAGATATTGATAACAATTGAAAAATGTAAACATCAACGGCTTTATTTAAACACGTGGCAGCACAACCGGAAGTACGTATACGCTATTGTGCGACCAGTCGCATACACAATAATGCGACTACCACACAACCGTATGACAACCTTTAGCTGCGTACACAAAAGTGCGTTTTTACTGTGCGCAAACCTGCGACTCAGCCGCGTACCCAATATTGCAGCACCCCTTTAAACATTAGGTTCTATAAACAGAGGAAAACAAACTTTTTCCTCTCTTGTCCCTGGATTCTAGTCAGCTCCCTTGATTCACACGGAGATGGATAGCGAACTTTCAGCACAAAGCGGTTGCAGGTAAACCCCGCATGTGGCCACTCCACCCTTTGCTGAAATATCGATAGCCGTATGTACCATGTGAGCAGGTAAGTGACTGCACTACGAGCCCCCATCTAGCGATACTGGATCAGAACCTCTATACACTCCTTCCTATACCTTCTAATATCCTGCCTATACCTTCTAATATCCTGCCTATACCTTCTAAGGATGACGCTAATTTGCGTACGCAATCATACAGTAAATAAAGACTTAAGACCTGGAATCTGTGGTTCCAAAGCACAAGTGTTATTCAAGCAAAAGTACAGTCAGTTACACGCTATTGATCCAGACACAATTCGGCGCAAAGGAATTATACAGACCCAAGTACAGTATACATATGCAGCGCTTCCGGACCAGATGTTAGGCATCAGCAAGTAACCCCTCGTCTATCAGCATTCAGCACGAAGACTAAGGACCCAGTGTTGAAGCACACATATTTATACCCCCCAGGAATAGACAAAACAATAGATGTTTGTTGCTGATGCTATTGGTTCCCAAGGGAGATCCATCTGTTACAGAGCATTTAACAGGCTGATTCAAATAGACACAACCCAACCTCCAACAACTGAATCCCTAGATTCCCGCTACATGCAACATCCTAACAGTTATTCATATCATATACATTTTGTTGCTTGAAGTCAATGCGGTCCATAAGTCGAGAATGCATGATGCGATCTCCCCACCGATAACCCCGGAATACTGTGGAAAGAGTACGCATCAGTACAAAACCAAACATGGCTTACTTATCATGTATAAAACCTTAGTTACCAAACAATCTTTATTTCATAACATTTATACTAAATGAACAAACTTAAATCTTATACCTTAAAGCTTATGAAACCTTGTATGTGAATATGTAATGTGTGAGTATGCGGGGTTTGAGATAAAGACGCTAGTTAACTTGGTGCAGATGCGTGCGCATTTAGCTACTAAACAGTGTTTTATCTTATGCATTCGCTAATATGCGACTAGTTAACAGCGCAATTGTGTGTATTACTGTGTATATGAGAAATGATGAAAGATGCAATCGCATGGTGATAATAGTAATCTCGCCATATGTACTTAATTGTGAGTTTATCTAAAATGGCGCTTTGGCGGCAATTCGCTAAATGGCGTCTTGCGATTTCATTTCCAAGATGGCATCTTGCGGCCAGTCGCAAGATGGCGTCGCCGTGATTCAATTTTAAACTGATATTGTCTCAGCCAATTTCCCAGCTTCAACACTGGGTACACACTTCACACGATATTTCAGACAATTTGACGATTTCCAACAGATTAGAATGACAAATCGTTCAAATTGTGCAGTGTGTCGGGCGGTGCGCACTCCCGACGGTTATCAGCCACATACTGTATATGTTGCTCAATCAGACGATGCGGCTGACGGCCCCATGCAGTGGGATGTGGCTGATGTGGTGGTCGGGCACCGGATTGTCTAGTGTGTACCGGCCACCTGATATATCGGCTGTCGCCTGTCGGTTTGCTTGGTACACACATCTTTAGTGTGTACCCAGCCTAAGTCAGGCCAGTGTGCATATGTGTTTACTTAAGCCCAGCTATACCATAGAGATGTGGTTTGTGGTGTTAGTTATAAATGCGAGTCACATTACCCTATTCATACACAATGTAATTTAATAACATGTCATATACAGAAGAGAGTGTTATTGATAAATGTGAGACAGTTTACCTTTAACAAGTAATGAAATACAAATACCAGCACATCAGATATTTACTGTAGCACTTTATAAATCCAATAAGAATCTTCTTTCCTGCAGTAATCCAAAAGGAAATGAACACTCTGAATAGACAGCTGCAGCTTAAATATTATAGTTGCAATCCTTATGAATGAAATACTATCTGGAGTGAGATAAAGGAGATGGAGATAAAGTACCAGCCATTCAGCTCCTAGCTGTCATTTTTCAAACACAGCCTGTACAGTGATAGTTAGGAGCTGACTGGTTGGTACTTTATCTCCATCCACTTTATCTCTTTCCAATGCTTAGTACATAGACCTCACAGTGTTTTTGGTGTGAGCATCCTCATCACCAGGCCTCCAGCACCAGCAAAAATACATTTCCTAACAAGTGAATCCGGAGAAATGTCCAAGTCTAACATACTCTTTGGTGTAAAAATGGTTGTGTTTTGGAGCGCATATGCCGTATGGAAATGCATATAATTACACCATACATATGGACTTATGTTCAACTCTATCTACGGTTTATGGGGCAACTTTAACTTACAATGCTCTGTTGTAAGGATTCGAGAATGTCTGGTTTTCCTATCCAAAATGTCACTCAACTGTGTCTTTCCCCATGCTTAGGATACTGGTGTGTTTGTCTTCTGCTTCTGGTCTTTGTGTCCCATTGTGGTAGAGGTGAGACTCTGTGCAACACACTTTGATGTCACGACTATTGAAACTTGAGCTAACAAATATTGCAGATTTTCCAGTGTAGTGATCCATGGTCAGTGCTAAATAAATTACATATTGATATTTCCCTACAATTTTTAACTTATGTGTTCACAATAAGCATGATTTGGGTACATTTACAAACAACATTAAAAAGCAAAATTGTCCGGGCATTTATGCCCGTCTGCCCCCATACATGAGTTTGGTCAATGGAAGCCGTCATATGTGATTAGAGTGCTTGTCCGATATGGGGGTTAATATACTGTAAGGTTGACAAACTCCGATGTTTTCCAGTAATGCAGCAAAAGCATTCATAATCAGGTTCAATGGGTAATAAGTTGTTTAATTAACCGGAATCATTTATTTTTAAACACCTGTCTATGACATTTGTCCACCCACACTGTAATCACATGAACTGTAACAGCTTTATCAGGCAGAAACCACTTACATACACCAGTCAATTCCATTACAATGCAGGCTTGGAGCAGTGATTTGGGCCGAGTATATATCACTGAAATAAAAAAGAATTGTCCTAACAATGAGGTAGAGGGGGAAACTAAAATTTCCAAAATTAGATGTCTGGGAAACATACTGTTATGTGACCTTTATCACTGCGATATTAGAAAACCAATCCATATAGTGGAACATCTCCCTACCCGGGATGTAGTTATGAGACCGGCAAGGGATTTAACATAGACTTCGAAGTACCGATGCCTATGTTAATCCCGATGTCGGAACTCCAAGAGGTCCCCGGATCATCCTCTGCCGGAGGTGAGTATACACTTACCCAGGGATGAAGGGGTTAGGTTTAGGGACCCCCGGGGGGACTTAGGTTTAGGCACAACCCCAGGGGAAGGTTAGGCTTAGCCTAGGGGAAGGGGTGTTATGTTTAGGCACTATGGGGGGAGGTTACAGTTAGGCACCCCCCGATGCGGTTTAGGTTTAGGGTGCGGGAGGGGGTTTAGGCACTAATGGGGGGAGGTTAGGGTTAGGGGCGGGGAGTGGTAGGGATAGTATACTTACCTGCGCTGTCCAAATTTTCACCCATCGGGATGCCGGCGTCGGGATTTGAACCGCCGCCCTGTACCCTATAGTACTTTACATACAACATGTTACATTTCTCAGTTGCTCAAGTACTGCAATTATATTTATGCGATATCACATAGCATTTATAATGAATTGGGCCGCCTGCTCTTGCATTGAGTAGTAGTTAGATTGTAACTTGGATAAAACTTTTACAGAGGCTGAAATTTATTGCAATTTGAATCTATATTATTTGTAATACTATGTTGCTGTACAGGATTCAGAGTGAGGGGGATTACCCAGGTCATGGTGCAGTAACGAGTCCTCTCACCCAAAATTATATTCTCCTTTATTATATTGTCTTAATAAATGACAAATATTTTCCACGTGATTAAGATTTCATGAATAAATATAAATACTTGATTTTGCAACTATTGCATTGACTGCTGCGACTACGGAATAAAAGATATCAATCTATATATAAGGCTGCTGAATCAATAATGACTCGGTTAAATCTCATGCAGCATTAATCACGTTTTGTTTTATAAACTCAGGAATCTTTTACATATGTTGGAAAGAATGCAGAGAACCCCCTAGCAGGGGGCAAATGTCAACTGTAATAAGGCATAACAATACTAATGTTCAGCAGCGATCACCTTCAATGTCACAAAAATTTAAAAACTATAACTCAATAAATAAATAAATAAATACAAAATGTATTTCTTAAACAGTGTAAGTTCTAAATAAAATCTGTTATTTTGCACCTTCCAGTCACATATAATTGTCCATTTATTAGGCATAAAGTAGAGATGACAATATTACAATAGTGTATTATTAAATACAGAAGTAAACAACCCAAGGGGCATATTTATTTGGAATTGCAGCCAGCACCACAGATATTATTAAAGATTCATTATTTACTGTACCTTTAATGCCAGAATGTGTTATTCCTGAGTCGCCAGGAAAGAGGCTCCGTAAGCAGCTCATCCAGACGATCAGCATGATATAAAGTAATCGCATATGTGATAACTTTACTCCCTGCTTCAGCCCCCGCTGCGTTACACTGCATGTGCCAATGTCCGTTGGCACATTTGCAATTGGACGTCAGTGGGGAGGGAAATCTGTGGTAAGTATCCCATAGACTACAGTGGCTTCGCATCCCGGAGCTTGGTAAATCCGGCATTGAAGCAGCCCCCATAGAAAACAATGAGGGCTGCTTTTGCGAATGAAAACATGGAATCGCAGTATATAGCTTCGATATCTGCTGCAGTCCCCTGTAGATACTTTCAGAAATTAAATATTTGTGGGTACTCCTCAAAAACACCGGCAAATATGATTTGATAAATAGGCCCCAAGTATTTAAGGGAAGAGAAACCTTTCTTAATTTTTAACATGTTAACATCAAAGAAATCAGAGAGTTTATGCCGCTTACCTCCAGCCCCATAGACCTCAATGGAGGATGAGACTTGCCGCAATTCACTTAGCATTGGTGGGTAACGCCATTCTTTCGCAGCCTCGAACTGGTAAATTTACTGTACAGCTAAAAATGTATTGCTGCAAAAAGTGATGATACAGATTTTTACTTAGTGCTTGTTTTTTTATAGACTCCTGAATGTGCTTGTCAGGTCTGGATTATTTTTTTGTACCCGGGGTGGATGCAGGAGAAGAAACAGGAACTGGTTTGTAGTATTGGAATGCAGCAGGTTTAATAGGAGTATTATTATTCATGAAGTGGTAATAAATATATAAACTGGCAGAAAATAATCAAGTCCAAGCGAAGTGAGGCTGAAAAAAAATGTCTGGCAGGGAAACAAAGTACAATTAATGAGGCTGGAAACAGGTGTCAGGCAGAAAAAACAAAAGTCCAATGGAGATGTGACTGAGGAACAGTGGCCCTGATTCAGAGCCGGACGCTCCTTTTTGGAGCAGCCTCCTGGCCGCTCGCATAGCTGTGGGTGGGTTAGCGCTTAGCGCTCGCGAGCGGGTCAGAATCAGGCCCAGAGGTCTGAAGTACTGAAGTAGGTTCTGAGTCCGGAGTGCTGGAGGGTACACAACCATGGGGTGAGTAATGGGGTATAGCAGGGTACATGCGGGTATCCAGGAACAACCTGTGATGGAGACAGAGCAGTAAACTGAGCACTGCTGGGACTGCAAAAATCACACCAAGCTAAGGAGCACAGAGAACTAGAGGGCGTGCTGAACAAGTGTACCAAGCGGATCGGGTACTTGCGGGAATGAACCCGGGGTGGATCCAGGAGAGGTTATGAGGGCAGACGTTTGGTACTGAAAGGACACTGGTCTGAGAGGAGTGTTGCTCATGGATGACCCACTAGCGGAGAAGTGATACTGGCAGAGGTGTATACTCAGAATGGAGCGTGTATACACACAACAGGTAACTGGGTAGTCAGAGAGGATCACCGTCTGTCAGAATGTAGAACCAAGGCTTCCTCTAGGGGTGGTAGCAGGGAGTAGCACTGCTGGTCCACAGGGTGACTAGGAGGCTGGAACCTGGAACGGTGAATATATGAAACAGCAGAGAGAGGATACTTGCAAGGAGCTCAGAGAACTAGCACCCAGTTAGACTGGGAATAACGATGCACTGGCAATGAAAGGACTGCAATTCAGCCCTTAAATACCCAGAGGAAGTGCAGGATTGGTTGCTAGGATTCCCGGAATGCACTGCCTGGATTGGATGAGAAGAGTCACCTAACCAAATTCAAGATGGCGGCGCCCATGTCGTGCTGCAGCACTGCCAGAGTGTGCTATGCTCACACCAGGACACTATGCCTCCAGACCCCTATAGCATGCAGCGCAGACCTCCATATGCCTGCAACCCCACCAGAGGGACTCCGCCAGAGTGTACGGGCAGGTAAGTACCGCTGACCCTGACCCCTCACAGCCCTGGTCGTGACACCGTGGGAAAAGTGCATGATAGGCTGCTGAGAGTAAACACAAGATGTTCCAACTTGATTGGCCCATTCAGGTCACATGCCCAAAACCAAGATGGCAGTGCCCAGCAATCCCTATGCGTGGCAGTGCTGCCAGTCTTACCTGTCACCACATGGCTTGTACCCCTCAGACATCCATGTGCACCGCGCACCAACCTCCAGGCACCAGCACCCCCACCGCTCCAAAGCACCCACACAGGCAGAGGGGGGTGTTTGGTTTTATTGAGTGCTGGTAGGCTGTGTGTGTGTATGTGTTTGTGTCTGTGTGTGAGGGGGGTTAATGAGTGCTGGCAGGGTACGTGTATATGTGTGTGGAGGTTAATGAGTGCTGGCAGGGTGAGTGTATATGTGTGTGTGGGGGTTAATGATTGCTGATAAGGTGAGTGCGTGTGTGTGAGGGGGTTAATGAGTGCTGGCAGGGTGAGTATGTTTGTGTGGGGGGTAATGAGAGCAGACAGTGTAAGTGTGTGAGGGTAGGTTTTGCTGACAGCTGGCAGGGTGGTTGAGTGTATGTGTGAGGGGGGTTAATGAGGGCTGGCAGGGTGAGTGTGTATGTGTGTGGGGGTTGGTTTTATTAAGTGCTAGCAGGATGAGTGTGTTTGTGGTGGGGTATTAATGCGTATTGGCAGGTTGAGTGCATGGTGTGTGGGTTAATGAGTGTTGGCAGGGTGAGTGTGTGTGTGTTATGGAGTGCTGAAAGAGTTTGTATGTGTGTGTGTGGGAGGAGTGTTAATGGGTGCTAACATATTTTGGGGGCACAGATGTGTTGCATAAATATGTATTGGGGCACAGCTGTATGACATATAATTTGCGACACATTTTTGGCATATGTATTGGCGACATTGTGTGGCATAATTCATGGCTATATGGCAAACAATTCATTTTGGGCACAGCTGTGTGACATATATATTGAGGGCACAAATGTGTGGCACATTATGTATTGGAGGCATTGATGTGTAGCATAGTCATGAATTAATTTGTAGAACAGATGTGTGACATATTATGAATTGGGGACAGTTTTATGAGGTACAATATGATTTTGGGGTCTGAGCTGTGTGGCATTTTATAAATTTTAGACATTACTGCCTGGCATATTATGAATTGGGGGGAGCAGGGGCGGTGAGTGAAATGTTGCCTTGGGTGCCCGGAACCTTGCACCAGCCCTGTAAAGCATACTGTTGATTTATTTATGAAATATGCTTAAAATATTTATTGGTTGAAGCATATCTATATAATAATCATTGATGGCCTGTCCTGAGATCAACATGTGCGGTGGGAGCAGGTGTGACCCTCTGTCCCGTCCTTTCCAGTGGCTCCAACACCTTGGGGGACAGAGTGAAGAAGAAAGCCAAGGCAAAACATGTTGGTCTAATACACTCGTTTTTAATACAGTATATTTATGGTGAAAGACGCAGGACATACTGTAACAAAGTCTCTATATGCTTACTTGGATGAGCATATTTCTTCAATAGGGATATGAAATGGCCCATTACTCTGTTGGGGTTATTTTGTATTGATTTTGTAAGCAATATGTAGAAATAAGGTGGGTTAAAAGACAGACAGTGATATTATTATATAATGGAAGATATTTATTAAATGTATTGGTGCAGAGGAAAAGGTGTTGTTGCTCTGAGCAACCTAGCCCATTTTAACTGTTCTTGTTCTAGTGCTAGTTACATAATGCAATAAGATCTTTGATTTTTTTGTGCTACATATACAATAATGTTTTTCATGAATGCCCCTGACTATTCTGAGATGATTCTATATAGCAACACTGATTGCAAGTATATAGCTCACTGTAAAATATAGTAGTGTTCTATCTAGAGTGTCAAAATTGTCTTGCTGACTTCTCAGGTGTCTGAAAAATATTGCTACCCATCTGTAGTACTGCAGAAAACACACATATTACACGTAAAGATGTGCGGGTTCAAATTCCTGGAATAGGGACACACCCAAAGTTAGGTACTACAAGTTGAACCGAGCACAGGATGGGGTCTTCCCGCCAACTTCAGATCCCGAAACAGGGCAAAATGCCATCTTCCTTGTGCCAGATCTCGTGTGTTTTGGATTGCGTCATCTTTCCGGCAACAGATCTCACATTTTATTGATTGCATACAGTATAAAAGTCCCTCCCTTGTGATTGGGCACCATTTCATACATGGGATCAGGAGGAGAGGGTGTGGACTGTGGACTGCAGCACTGTGAGTTACTTTCAGGCACTAAAAAACACCATAAGGAACATTGTGTTAAAGGGGCACTGTGTGATTAAAAAAATGCATAGGAGCACTGTGTTGTGTGTTCAGGGCTTCAGGCGGAATCGGTATGTAACACACTCCGGATCTAAGTCCGGCGCATGAAATCCCGACGCCGTAAGGCAGGCAGATGAAGATCCCGACTTGGGTAAGTAAGTACCCTAACCCTCCCCTCTCCCCCCCTAACCCTAACCCTCCCTTAGTGGTGCCTAACCCTAACCTCCCCTCAGGGGTGCCTAAACCTAACCCCCCCTCCTCACACCCTAAACCTTACTCTCCATGGGGGGTGGCTAACCCTAACCTCCCCCCCGGTGGTGTCTAACCCTAACCCCCCCCTTCCCCTAGCCTAACCCTCCCAGGGGGTGCCTAACCCTAAGTCCCCTCTGGAGTCCCTAAACCTAACCCCCCTGTGGCTAAGAGCTCCCGACGCTTGGCATATCTATGTTCGGTATGCCGTGCGTCAGGATTTCGGCATGGGGCTAATGATAGGCGTCGGTTTTTAGACACCTATCCTTAGTCCCATGCTGGGTTTTCACTGTCGGGATTTCGACTGCCGGCATCCTGACTACATCCCCTTCAGACACAGTGTTAAAAAAACGCTGTGTTGTGTGTTCAGAGCTTCAGGTAGGCACTGTGTTAAACAAAAATCCATTAGGAGCACTGTGTTAAAGGGACACTGTGTTAAGAAAAACTCCATTAAGGTGCCACTGTCATAGCTGCACTGTGTGTTCTTCAGACAAGGCTGAAACTAAGATTTCTGTCACCAGGGGCAAGGCAGTAATTTGGCGCCTGCAACTATAGACTCTGTCCTTCCACAACTCCCCCCCCCCCGTTTCTCTACAGACGTTTGTGTCTTCCCCCCTTCCCGTATCATTGCTGCAGCAGCAGCTTTGTATGTACTACCCCACCCCACACCACTACTTACCTGTACTTACCTGGATGTTCTCCTTGCTCCTCCTTAAGGTAGTGGTGGCAACAGGCTCCTCACACACTGTTCTTCAGCGCATGTGATGTCATGTTGTCACTCGCGCAGTGCAGATAGGGGGAAAAGCTATATTGTGTTTGCTGATCCCAGTCCCTTTATGCCTGCACCCTGCTGATTAGTCCAGCGGCGCCAGCACGGAGCCCAGTCACAATCACTGGGCCTTACATCAGCTAAAGATGGGTCGGGGTGCTCTGATCGGGGAGTCCCCTGAGATAGGGGGGCCAGGGGTTCCCCCCTATTTGCAGCCCTGGTCACTGTTTTATTTATTTATTTTTTTAAAGCCGTAAGGTGCCACTGCCATAGGAGCACTGTGAGGCACGGTGGTGAGTGTTCAGGCACTGTGTTAAAAAAATCCATTAATACCACTATGTTAAAGGGGAACTGTGTTATTCAAAACTTCATTAGGGTGCCACTGCCATAGGAACACTGTTAGGCACTGTGTGTTGTACAGGTTCTGTGTTAAAACAAATAAATAATAAAATACTGTTGCGTGCACTGTGGGGCTAAGTCAGACCCGCTCATGAGCGCTGAGCGCTCGCAAGCGGGTCGATGTTGGCACAGTGCGCATTCACACGACGGACCCGGCTCTGTCGTGCGTATGCGCGAGACCCGGATAGCGACGGCCAAGCCGTCGCTATGGGTCTCGTACCAAATGGGGCGTGCTGTCGATGTTGAGTGACAGCACGCCCCTTTTGGTAGGCGTGCCGGGGGCGTGGCTGCCCAGACGGAGGTGTTCCTATGGGAATGCCTACCGTCTGGGGCCGGCCCCACTGACATCACAAGTGATGTCAGTGGGAGTGATTTCGGCTCTGATAGAGCCAAAATCACTCCAGGGCTTGCGGCAACGAGACCCTACCACAAGCCCAATGGTCGCGATGGTCTTGACCATCGGGACCATCTTTTTGGCCACTCGCTATTAGGGGTGAGCGGGTTCGGATTTCTGAAATCCGAACCCCCCCGAGCCCCCCCGATCCAAGTCCGATCCGAGTCAGGCTCGACTTTTCCCGCCTGACTCGGATCTGAAAGCGAGGCAAAACGTCATCATCCCGCCTTCCGAGTCTCGCGGGTTTTGGATCCTATATAAGGTACCCGCGTCGGCGCCATTTTCTCACTCGGCTGTGGACAGTGAAGAGGGAGGGTGGGAGTTAGGGCTGTGTAGTGTAGTGTAGTGTAGTGCTGCTGTTGTCCACTACTTCAAAGTCCATAGGGGCTGGCTGTGTTGTGCTGTGCTGCTGTTGTTAATAGGGGCTGTGTCCACTACTTCAAAGTCCATAGGGGCTGGCTGGACTGTGTTGTGCAGTTAGTTCTTCATAGGGGCTGTGTCCACTCCAAAGTCCTGTGCAGTGTCCCAGTCCTAAAGGGGTGCTGTAGTGTTGTCCAGGGGGTGCACTGTCCATCAGGGGTGCTCCCCCCAAGTGCAAAAAAAAAAATATTTTCTGTGTTTGTGAATTGTGTGCGCAGTAGCCGCACGTGCATCAACAAAGTAGTGCCAAGCGTGCGCCTGTGTCATAAGTAAAGGGCCGGCTGGCTTGACCGTTAAGGGTGCTGTAACCCCCGAAAGTGCACCCCAGTCCAGTCCAAAAAAAAATATATTTCTGTGTTTGTGAATTGTGTGCGCAGTAGCCGCACGTGCATCAACAAAGTAGTGCCAAGCGTGTGCCTGTGTCATAAGTAAAGGGCCGGCTGGCTTGACCGTTAAGGGTGCTGTAACCCCCGAAAGTACACTCCAGTCCAAACCAAAAAAAAAATAATTTTCTGTGTTTGTGAATTGTGTGCGCAGTAGCCGCACGTGCATCAACAAAGTAGAGCCAAGCGTGCGCCTGTGTCATAAGTAAAGGGCCGGCTGGCTTGACCGTTAAGGGTGCTGTAACCCCCAAAGTACACTCCAGTCCAAACCAAAAAAAAAATAATTTTCTGTGTTTGTGAATTGTGTGCGCAGTAGCCGCACGTGCATCAACAAAGTAGTGCCAAGCGTGCGCCTGTGTCATAAGTAAAGGGCCGGCTGGCTTGACCATTAAATGGTGCTGTAACCCCCAAAGTACACTCCAGTCCAAACCAAAAAAATAATAATTTTCTGTGTTTGTGAATTGTGTGCGCAGTAGCTGCACGTGCATCAACAAAGTAGTGCCAAGCGTGCGCCTGTGTCATAAGTAAAGGGCCGGCTGGCTTGACCGTTAAGGGTGCTGTAACCCCCGAAAGTACACTCCAGTCCAAACCAAAAAAAAAATTATTTTCTGTGTTTGTGAATTGTGTGCGCAGTAGCCGCACGTGCATCAACAAAGTAGTGCCAAGCGTGCGCCTGTGTCATAAGTAAAGGGCCGGCTGGCTTGACCGTTAAAGGGTGCTGTAACCCCCAAAGTACACTCCAGTCCAAACCAAAAAAAATATATATTTCTGTGTTTGTGAATTGTGTGCGCAGTAGCCGCACGTGCATCAACAAAGTAGTGCCAAGCGTGCGCCTGTGTCAAAAGTAAAGGGCCGGCTGGCTTGACCGTTAAGGGTGCTGTAACCCCCGAAAGTACACTCCAGTCCAAACCAAAAAAAAAATTATTTTCTGTGTTTGTGAATTGTGTGCGCAGTAGACGCACGTGCATCAACAAAGTAGTGCCAAGCGTGCGCCTGTGTCATAAGTAAAGGGCCGGCTGGCTTGACCGTTAAGGGTGCTGTAACCCCCGAAAGTGCACCCCAGTCCAGTCCAAAAAAAAAATTTATTTTCTGTGTTTGTGAATTGTGTGCGCAGTAGCCGCACGTGCATCAACAAAGTAGTGCCAAGCGTGCGCCTGTGTCATAAGTAAAGGGCCGGCTGGCTTGACCGTTAAAGGGTGCTGTAACCCCCAAAGTACACTCCAGTCCAAACCAAAAAAAAAATATATTTCTGTGTTTGTGAATTGTGTGCGCAGTAGCCGCACGTGCATCAACAAAGTAGTGCCAAGCGTGCGCCTGTGTCATAAGTAAAGGGCCGGCTGGCTTGACCGTTAAGGGTGCTGTAACCCCCGAAAGTACACTCCAGTCCAAACCAAAAAAAAAATAATTTTCTGTGTTTGTGAATTGTGTGCGCAGTAGCCGCACGTGCATCAACAAAGTAGTGCCAAGCGTGCGCCTGTGTCATAAGTAAAGGGCCGGCTGGCTTGACCGTTAAGGGTGCTGTAACCCCCGAAAGTACACTCCAGTCCAAACCAAAAAAAAAATTTATTTTCTGTGTTTGTGAATTGTGTGCGCAGTAGCCGCACGTGCATCAACAAAGTAGTGCCAAGCGTGCGCCTGTGTCATAAGTAAAGGGCCGGCTGGCTTGACCGTTAAGGGTGCTGTAACCCCCGAAAGTACACTCCAGTCCAAACCAAAAAAAAAATTATTTTCTGTGTTTGTGAATTGTGAGCGCAGTAGCCGCACGTGCATCAACAAAGTAGAGCCAAGCGTGCGCCTGTGTCATAAGTAAAGGGCCGGCTGGCTTGACCGTTAAAGGGTGCTGTAACCCCCAAAGTACACTCCAGTCCAAACCAAAAAAAAAATAATTTTCTGTGTTTGTGAATTGTGTGCGCAGTAGCCGCACGTGCATCAACAAAGTAGTGCCAAGCGTGCGCCTGTGTCATAAGTAAAGGGCCGGCTGGCTTGACCATTAAAGGGTGCTGTATCCCCCGAAAGTACACTCCAGTCCAAACCAAAAAAAAAATTATTTTCTGTGTTTGTGAATTGTGTGCGCAGTAGCCGCACGTGCATCAACAAAGTAGTGCCAAGCGTGCGCCTGTGTCATAAGTAAAGGGCCGGCTGGCTTGACCGTTAGGGGTGCTGTAACCCCCGAAAGTACACTCCAGTCCAAACCAAAAAAAAAATTATTTTCTGTGTTTGTGAATTGTGTGCGCAGTAGCCGCACGTGCATCAACAAAGTAGTGCCAAGCGTGCGCCTGTGTCATAAGTAAAGGGCCGGCTGGCTTGACCGTTAAGGGTGCTGTAACCCCCGAAAGTACACTCCAGTCCAAACCAAAAAAAAAATTATTTTCTGTGTTTGTGAATTGTGTGCGCAGTAGCCGCACGTGCATCAACAAAGTAGTGCCAAGCGTGCGCCTGTGTCTTAAGTAAAGGGCCGGCTGGCTTGACCGTTAAGGGTGCTGTAACCCCCGAAAGTACACTCCAGTCCAAACCCCAAAAAAAAATATTTTCTGTGTTTGTGAATTGTGTGCGCAGTAGCCGCACGTGCATCAACAAAGTAGTGCCAAGCGTGCGCCTGTGTCATAAGTAAAGGGCCGGCTGGCTTGACCGTTAAAGGGTGCTGTAACCCCCAAAGTACACTCCAGTCCAAACCAAAAAAAATATATATTTCTGTGTTTGTGAATTGTGTGCGCAGTAGCCGCACGTGCATCAACAAAGTAGTGCCAAGCGTGCGCCTGTGTCATAAGTAAAGGGCCGGCTGGCTTGACCGTTAAGGGTGCTGTAACCCCCGAAAGTACACTCCAGTCCAAACCAAAAAAAAATTTTATTTTCTGTGTTTGTGAATTGTGTGCGCAGTAGCCGCACGTGCATCAACAAAGTAGTGCCAAGCGTGCGCCTGTGTCATAAGTAAAGGGCCGGCTGGCTTGACCGTTAAGGGTGCTGTAACCCCCGAAAGTACACTCCAGTCCAAACCAAAAAAAAAATTATTTTCTGTGTTTGTGAATTGTGTGCGCAGTAGCCGCACGTGCATCAACAAAGTAGAGCCAAGCGTGCGCCTGTGTCATAAGTAAAGGGCCGGCTGGCTTGACCGTTAAAGGGTGCTGTAACCCCCAAAGTACACTCCAGTCCAAACCAAAAAAAAAATAATTTTCTGTGTTTGTGAATTGTGTGCGCAGTAGCCGCACGTGCATCAACAAAGTAGTGCCAAGCTTGCGCCTGTGTCATAAGTAAAGGGCCGGCTGGCTTGACCATTAAAGGGTGCTGTAACCCCCAAAGTACACTCCAGTCCAAACCCAAAAAAAAATTATTTTCTGTGTTTGTGAATTGTGTGCGCAGTAGCCGCATGTGCATCAACAAAGTAGTGCCAAGCGTGCGCCTGTGTCATAAGTAAAGGGCCGGCTGGCTTGACCGTTAAGGGTGCTGTAACCCCCGAAAGTACACTCCAGTCCAAACCAAAAAAAAAATTATTTTCTGTGTTTGTGAATTGTGTGCGCAGTAGCCGCACGTGCATCAACAAAGTAGTGCCAAGCGTGCGCCTGTGTCATAAGTAAAGGGCCGGCTGGCTTGACCGTTAAGGGTGCTGTAACCCCCGAAAGTACACTCCAGTCCAAACCAAAAAAAAAATTATTTTCTGTGTTTGTGAATTGTGTGCGCAGTAGCCGCACGTGCATCAACAAAGTAGTGCCAAGCGTGCGCCTGTGTCATAAGTAAAGGGCCGGCTGGCTTGACCGTTAAGGGTGCTGTAACCCCCGAAAGTACACTCCAGTCCAAACCCCAAAAAAAATGTATTTTCTGTGTTTGTGAATTGTGTGCGCAGTAGCCGCACGTGCATCAACAAAGTAGTGCCAAGCGTGCGCCTGTGTCATAAGTAAAGGGCCGGCTGGCTTGACCGTTAAGGTGCTGTAACCCCCGAAAGTACACTCCAGTCCAAACCAAAAAAAAATTATTTTCTGTGTTTGTGAATTGTGTGCGCAGTAGCCGCACGTGCATCAACAAAGTAGAGCCAAGCGTGCGCCTGTGTCATAAGTAAAGGGCCGGCTGGCTTGACTGTTAAAGGGTGCTGTAACCCCCAAAGTACACTCCAGTCCAAACCAAAAAAAAAATTATTTTCTGTGTTTGTGAATTGTGTGCGCAGTAGCCGCACGTGCATCAACAAAGTAGTGCCAAGCGTGCGCCTGTGTCATAAGTAAAGGGCCGGCTGGCTTGACCATTAAAGGGTGCTGTAACCCCCAAAGTACACTCCAGTCCAAACCCAAAAAAAAATTATTTTCTGTGTTTGTGAATTGTGTGCGCAGTAGCCGCACGTGCATCAACAAAGTAGTGCCAAGCGTGCGCCTGTGTCATAAGTAAAGGGCCAGCTGGCTTGACCGTTAAGGGTGCTGTAACCCCCGAAAGTACACTCCAGTCAAACCAAATAAAAAAATTATTTTCTGTGTTTGTGAATTGTGTGCGCAGTAGCCGCACGTGCATCAACAAAGTAGTGACAAGCGTGCGCCTGTGTCATAAGTAAAGGGCCGGCTGGCTTGACCGTTAAGGGTGCTGTAACCCCCGAAAGTACACTCCAGTCCAAACCAAACTTATTTTCTGTGTTTAGCCGCACGTATATATCAAATTGATATAACATAAATGGAGGACCAAACTTTCTCCGATAAAAATAAAATAGAGAAAGATCAAGAACCACTTCCTCCTAGTGCTGAAGCTGCTGCCACTAGTCATGACATAGACAATAACATGCCATCAACGTCGTCTGCCAAGGCCGATGCCCAATGTCATAGTAGTGGGCACATACAATCCCTAATGGCAAAGTTCAGGAAAATGACCTTGAAAAAGACATTTAAATCAGCTGAAGAGAAACGTAAACTTGCCAATATACCATTTACGACACGGAGTGGCAAGGAACGGCTAAGGTCAATCCCTAGTATGTTCATGACTAGTGGTTCAGCTTCACATGACGATGGAAGCCCTCCTCCCACTAAAAAAATCAAAAGAGTTAAGCTGGCAAAAGCACAGCTGAAGAACTGTGCGTTCTAAGAAGATATCACAAATCTCCAAGGAGAGTCCAAGTGTGGTGGTGGTTGCGCCTGACCTTCCCAGCACTGGACGGGAAGAGGTGGCTCTTTCCACCATTTGCACGCCCCCTGCAAGTGCTGAAAGGAGCACCCACAGTCCACTTGCTGATATGCAAATTGAAGATGTCACTGTTGAAGTACAACAGGATGAGGATACTGGTGTAGCTGGCGCTGAGGAGGAAGTTGGCGAGGAGGCGATTCTGATGGTGATGTGGTTTGTTTAAATCAGGCTCCGGGGGAGACAGTTGTTGTCCGTGGGATGAAAAAGCCCATCACGGTCATGCCTGGGCAGAAGACCAAACATTCCACCTCTTTGGTCTGGCAATATTTCTATACAAATCCGGACAACAACTGTCTTGCCATATGTACCATATGTAAAGGTGAAATAAGTAGGGGTAGGGACGTCAACCACCTAGGAACATCCTCCCTTATACGGCACCTGCAGCGCGTTCATAAAAAGTTACTGTCAAGTTCAGAAACTTTGGCTAAGACCGTAAGCAGTCCAGGGACACCTAAATCCCGTTGTCCTGTTGTATCCAAGCGCCTGCAAACCACACCGTCAACTCCCTCCTCGTCAATTTCCTCCTTAGTCAGGATCGGAAGTAGTCCTGCAGGCCATGTCACTGGCATGACTGACTCTCCTATCCGGGATTCCTCTGGAGGATCCTGCATTGCTACGCCTACTGCTGCCGCTGCTGCTGTTGCTGCTGCTGGGAGTCGTTCATCATCCCAGAGAGGAAGTAGGAACACCACTACTTTTACTAAACAATTGACCCTCCAACAGTCCTTAGCGAGGAGGATGAAGTACGACAGCAGTCATCCTGAAGCAAAACGTATAACTGTGGCCTTGACTGCTATGTTGGTGTTAGACGTGCGTCCGGTATCCGCCATTAGTGCAGTGGGATTTAGACAATTGCTGGAGGTAGTGTGTCCCCGGTTCCAAATCCCGTCTAGATTCCACTTCACTAGGCAGGCGATACCGAGACTGTACAGAAACGTCAGAAAAAGTGTCCTCAGTGTCCTGAAAAATGCCGTTGTACACAATGTCCACTTAACCATGGACATGTGGACAAGTGGAACAGGGCAGACTAAGGACTATATGACTATGACAGCCCACTGGGTAGATGTATCACCTTACGCAGCAACAGCAGCAGCGTCACCAGTAGCAGCATCTCAGAAACGCCAGCTCGTTACAAGGCAGGCTACGCTGTGTATCACCTGTTTCAGTAAGAGGCACACCGCCGACAACCTCTTAGAGAAACTGAGGGAAATCATCGCCCAGTGGCTTACCCCACTTAGACTCTCCTGGGGATTTGTGATATCTGACAACGCCACCAATATTGTGCGGGCATTACATCTGGGCAAATTCCAGCACGTCCCATGTTTTGCTCACACAATAAACTTGGTGGTGCAGAATTTTCTGAAAAGCGACAGGGGCGTGCAGGAGACGCTTTGGGTGGCCCAAAAAATTTCTGGCCACTTTCGCCATTCAGCGACTGCGTGCCGAAGACTGGAGCGCCAGCAAACACTCTTGAACCTGCCCCGCCATCACCTGAAGCAAGAGGTTGTGACGCGGTGGAACTCAACCCTCTATATGCTTCAGAGGATGGAGGAGCAGCAAAAGGCCATACAAGCCTATACATCCACCTATGACATGCACCTGACTCAAGCGCAGTGGAGAATGATTTCCGTGTTGTGCAAGGTTCTCCAGCCCTTCGAACTTGCCACACGTGAAGTCAGTTCAGACACTGCCAGCTTGAGTCAGGTCATTCCCCTCATCAGGCTTTTGCAGAAGCAGCTGGAGAAAGTGAAGGAGGAGCTAAGATGGAGCGATTCCGCTCGGCATGTGAGACTTGTGGATGAAGCCCTTCATTCGCTTTGCCAGGATTCCAGGGTGGTCAATCTGTTGAAATCAGACCACTACATTTTGGCCACCGTGCTCGATCCTAGGTTTAAAGCCTATGTGGTGTCTCTCTTTCCGGCCGACACAAGCCTGCAGAGGTGCAAAGACCTGCTGGTGAACACACTGTCAGCTGAAGCGGAACGTGACACGTCAACGGCTCCTTCTTCATTTTCTCCCGCAACTGGGGCTGCCAGGAAAAAACTTAGGTATCCTAAGCAACCCGCTGGCGGTGATGCAGGGCAGGCAGGACCAAGTTTGGACATCTGGTCCGGACTGAAGGACCTGGCAACAATTTCTGACATGTCTACTGTCACTGCATATGATACTGTCACCATTGACAGAATGGTGGAGGATTACATCGGTGACAGCATCCAAGTAGGCATGTCAGACAGTCCATACCTGTACTGGCAGGAAAAAGAGGCAATTTGGAGGCCCCTGTACAAACTGGCTCTATTTTACCTGAGTTGCCCCCCCTCCAGTGTGTACTCCGAAAGAGTGTTTAGTGCAGCCGGGAACCTTGTCAGCGAAAGGCGTAGGAGGTTGCTTCCACAGAATGTGGAGAAGATGATGTTCATCAAAATGATTATCAGCTCTTCCAGGGAGACCAGCCTCCAGAAGGTACAGAGGGACCTGTGGTGGTGGATTCAAGTGGGGACGAGTCAATACTTTGTGAGGATGAGGATGTACACACTGAAGAGGGTGAGGAATCGGTGGATGAGGAGGATGAGGATGACATCTTGCCTCCGTAGAGCCAGTTTGTGCAGGGACACATTAATTGCCAGCTTGTTTTGTGGGGGCCCAAACAAACCAATCATTTCAGCCACAGTTGTGTGGCAGACCCTGGCGCTGAAATGATTGATTTGTTAAAGTGTGCATGTCCTGTTTATACAACATAAGGGTGGGTGGGAGGGCCCAAGGACAATTCCATCTTGCACCTCTTTTTTTTCTTTGCATTATGTACAGTTTGGGGCCTAGTTTTTCTAACTGCCATCCTGTCTGCCACTGCAGTGTCACTCCTAGATGGGTCACGTGTTTGTGCCGCCCACTCGTGTCGCTTAGCATAGTCATCCAGCTACCTCGGTGCAACCTTTTGGACATAAAAACACTATTGTGAGGTGTGAGGTGTTCAGAATAGACTGGAAATGAGTGGAAATTAAGGATATTGAGGTTAATAATAGCATAGGAGCAGAAAATCCTACAAATTCTGTGATTTTAGCTGTTTTTATGCTTTTTTTCAAAAAAATACAGATCCAAAACACAAAACCCAGAACCCAAAACACGGAAGGGTGGTTTTGGCAAAACCAATCCAGATCCAAAACACGAAGAAAGATCCAGATCCAAAACCAAAACACAAAACACGAAAAGTGGCCGGTGCACACCCCTACTCGCTATAGCTGTGGGTGGTCACCCACAGCTATGCGAGTGGCCAGGAGGCCGCTCTAAAAAAAGAGAAGGAAGGCCCTGATTCAGAGCGAGCGCTCTGTCACAGCTTCCGGCTCTGAATCAGAGCCAGTGTTCAAAAAAAGCCATTAGAGTGCCATTACTAGGAGCGTTGTGAGGCACTGTGTTGTGTGTTCAGGCACTGAGCACTGTCAGGCACTGTGTTGTATGTTCAGGCACTGTGTTAAAAAAATGTCATTAGGTTGCCACCATTACTAGGAGAGCTGTGAGGCAGTTGGTTATGTGTTCAGGGCCTTAATAAATTATATATAAAACTTGTGTGTTAAAAAATGTAATGTCATTATTAGGGTGCCAACCAGATTATACTAGGGGAACTATGATGCAGTTTGACATGTATTTAGGCGCAGTTAAAAATTCTTATAAAAGATGTGTGTTAAATACTGTATAACGTAATTTTTAGAGTGCCACCCGGCTTACACTAGGGGCGCTATGAGGCAGTTTGATATGTGTTCAGGCCAGGCCAGGGCCGGATTAAGGGGAGGGGCGACAGGGGCAGTCGTCCCGGGGCCCCCACCACTGAGTATCTAGAACCCCCCCTGAGGACCAATTGCCCCTTCTACCTTTGCCGAAATGGGGGAGAGTCAACATGACAAGCCCCGCCCCCATATGACCGGCGAATCGCGGCAGTACAATGAGAGGGGGCAGAGCCTAATGAAGTGGCGCCCAGGGCACGCACCCCGCTCGCCCTGCCCTAGTTACGCCACTGGAGGGGAGAGATAAGTGGAGGACATGTGAGGAGGAAGGAATAAGGTGGCAGGTGTTGGGGGGCAGAGAAGCAGCTTGATGGCAGTAATATAGCTTTGCTTTCCTTGAATTTTATTGGAGCGCCTACATTTTTTTTAACACATTATAAATAGGGGTGTGCACCGGCCACTTTTCGTTTTTTGTGTTTTGGATCTGGATCTTTCTTCGTGTTTTGGATCTGGATTGGTTTTGCCAAAACCACCCTTCCGTGTTTTGGGTTCTGGGTTTTGTGTTTTGGATCTGTATTTTTTTAAAAAAAGAATAAAAACAGCTAAAATCTAGCTAAAATTGGTTTTTCTGCTCCTATGCTATTATTAACCTCAATAACCTTAATTTCCACTCATTTTCCAGTCTATTCTGAACACCTCACATCTCACAATAGTGTTTTTATGTCCAAAGGCTATGCTAAGCGACACGAGTGGGCGGCACAAACACGTGCTCCATCTAGTAGTGGCACTGCAGTGGCAGACAGGATGGCAGTTTGAAAAACTAGGCCCCAAACAGTACACATTGCAAAGAAAAAAAAGAGGTGCAATATGGAATTGTCCTTGGGCCTCCCATCCACCCTTATGTTGTATAAACAGGACATGCACATTTTAACAAACCAATCATTTCAGCGCCAGGGTCCTGCCCACACGACCTGTGGCTGAAATGATTGGTTCGTTTGGGGCCCCCACAAAACAAGCTGGCAATTAATCTGTCCCTGCACAAACTGGCTCTACGGAGGCAAGATGTCGTCCTCATCCTCCTCATCCACCGATTTCTCACCCTCTTCAGTGTTGTGTACATCCTCATCCTCACAGACTATTAACTCGTCCCCACTGGAATCCACCACCACAGTCCCTCTGTACGTTCTGGAGGCTGGTCTCCCTGGAAGAGTTGGTAATTCATTTTTATGAACATCATCTTCTCCACATTTTGTGGAAGCAACCTCCTACGCCTTTCGCTGACAAGGTTCCCGGCTGCACTAAACACTCTTTCGGAGTACACACTGGAGGGGGGGCAACTCAGGTAAAATAGAGCCAGTTTGTACAGGAGCCTCCAAATTGCCTCTTTTTCCTGCCAGTACAGGTACGGACTGTCTGACATGCCTACTTGGATGCTGTCACCGATGTAATCCTCCACCATTCTGTCAATAGTGACAGTATCATATGCAGTGACAGTAGACATGTCAGAAATTGTTGCCAGAGGGTTGCTTAGCATACCTAAGTTTTTCCTGGCAGCCCCAGTTGCGGGAGAAAATGAAGAAGGAGCTGTTGACGTGTCACATTCCGCTTCAGCTGACAGTGTGTTCACCAGCAGGTCTTTGGCACCTCTGCAGGCTTGTGTCGGCCGGAAAGAGAGACACCACATAGGCTTTAAACCTAGGATCGAGAACGGTGGCCAAAATGTAGTGGTCTGATATCAACAGATTGACCACCCTGGAATCCTGGCAAAGCGAATGAAGGGCTTCATCCACAAGTCCCACATGCCGAGCGGAATCGCTCCGTCTTAGCTCCTCCTTCACTTTCTCCAGCTGCTTCTGCAAAAGCCATGATGAGGGAATGACCTGACTCAAGCTGGCAGTGTCTGAACTGACTTCACGTGTGGCAAGTTCGAAGGGCTGGAGAACCTTGCACAACACGGAAATCATTCTCCACTGCGCTTGAGTCAGGTGCATACCCCCTCCTTTGCCTATGTCATAGGTGGATGTATAGGCTTGTATGGCCTTTTGCTGCTCCTCCATCCTCTGAAGCATATAGAGAGGTTGAGTTCCATCGCGTCACAACCTCTTGCTTCAGGTGATGGCGGGGCAGGATCAAGAGTGTTTGCTGGCGCTCCAGTCTTCGGCACGCAGTCGCTGAATGGCGAAAGTGGCCTGAAATTTTTCGGGCCACCCAAAGCGTCTCCTGCACGCCCCTGTCGCTTTTCAGAAAATTCTGCACCACCAAGTTTATTGTGTGAGCAAAACATGGGACGTGCTGGAATTTGCCCAGATGTAATGCCCGCACAATATTGGTGGCGTTGTCAGATATCACAAATCCCCAGGAGAGTCCTAAGTGGGGTAAGCCACTGGGCGATGATTTCCCTCAGTTTCTCTAAGAGGGTTGTCGGCGGTGTGCCTCTTACTGAAACCGGTGATACACAGCGTAGCCTGCCTTGGAACGAGCTGGCGTTTCTGAGATGCTGCGACTGGTGATGCTGCTGCTGTTGCTGCGTAAGGTGATACATCTACCCAGTGGGCTGTCACAGTCATATAGTCCTTAGTCTGCCCTGTTCCACTTATCCACATGTCCGTGGTTAAGTGGACATTGGGTACAACCGCATTTTTCAGGACACTGAGGACACTTTTTCTGACGTTTCTGTACAGTCTCGGTATCGCCTGCCTAGTGAAGTGGAATCTAGACGGGATTTGGAACCGGGGACACACTACCTCCAGCAAATTGTCTAAATCCCACTGCACTAATAGCGGATACCGGACGCACGTCTAACACCAACATAGCAGTCAAGCCTCAGTTATACATTTTGCTTCAGGATGACTGCTGTCGTACTTCATCCTCCTCGCTAAGGACTGTTGGAGGGTCAATTGTTTAGTAAAAGTAGTGGTGTTCCTACTTCCTCTCTGGGATGATGAACGACTCCCAACAGCAGCAACAGCAGCAGGAGGCGTAGCAATGCAGGATCCTCCGGAGGAATCCCGGATAGGAGAGTCAGTCATGCCAGTGACATGGCCTGCAGGACTACTTCCGATCCTGACGAGGAGGGAGTTGACAGTGTGGTTTGCAGGCGCTTGGATACAACAGGACAATGGGATTTAGGCCCTGGACTGCTTACGGTCTTAGCCAAAGTTTCTGAACTTGACAGAAACTTTTTATGAACGCGCTGCAGGTGCCGTATAAGGTAGGATGTTCCTAGGTGGTTAATGTCCCTACCCCTACTAGAAATATTGCCAGACCAAAGAGGTGGAATGTTTGGTCTTCTGCCCAGGCATGACCGTGATGGGCTTTTTCATCCCACGGACAACAACTGTCTCCCCCGGAGCCTGATTTAAACAAACCACATCACCATCAGAATCCTCCTCGCCAACTTCCTCCTCAGCGCCAGTTACACCAGTATCCCTCATCCTGCTGTACTTCAACAGTGACATCTTCAATTGGCATATCAGCAAGTGGACTGTGGGTGCTCCTTCAACACTCGAAGGGGGCGTGCAAATGGTGGAAAGAGCCACCTCTTCCCGTCCAGTGCTGGGAAGGTCAGGCATCGCAACCGCCACCACACTTGGACTCTCCTTGGGGATTTGTGATATCTTCTTAGAATGCACAGTTCTTCGCTGTGCTTTTGCCAGCTTAACTCGTTTGATATTTTTAGCGGAGGAAGGCTTCCATCGACATGTGAAGCTGAAGAATTAGTCATGAACATAGGGAAAGACCTTAGCCGTTCCTTGCAACTTCGTGTCGTATATGGCATATTGGCAAGTTTACGTTTCTCCTCAGATGATTTAAATGTTTTTTTCAAGGTCATTTTCCTGAACTTTGTCATTTGGGATTGTATGTGCCCTCTACTATGACATTGGGCATTGGCCTTGGCAGACGACGTTGATGGCATGTTATCGTCTATGTCATGGCTAGTGGCAGCAGCTGCAGCACTAGGAGGAAGTGGTTCTTGATCTTTCCCTATTTTATTTTTATCGGAGAAAGTTTGGTCCTCCATTTATGTTATATTGATATATACGTGCGGCTAAGGCGCACACAAACACAGAAAATAATTTTTTATTTTTGTTGGAGACTAGTGCACTTTGTGGGTTACACCACCCTTTAAGAAATGAGCCAGCCGGCTCTTTACTTATGGGACACAGGCGCACGCTTGGCGCTGCTCCTTTGTTGATGCACGTGCAGCTACAGCCCACACAATTCACAAGGACAGAAAAAAAAGAAGAATTTTTTATTCTTTGTGGAGTGCACTCTGGGGGTTACACCACCTTTTACCAGACAGACGCACGCTTGGCGCTGCTCCTTTGTTGATGCACGTGCAGCCACAGTGCACACAATTCACAAACACAGAAAATATTTTTTTATTTTGTTTGGAGTGCACTTTGGGGGTTACAGCACCCTTTAACGGTCAAGCCAGCCGACCCTTTACTTATGACACAGGCACACGCTTGGCACTACTTTGTTGATGCACGTGCGGCTACTGCGCACACAATTCACAAACACAAAAAAAGATATTTTTTTATTTTGTTTGGAGTGCACTTTGGGGTTTACAGCACCCTTTAATGGACAAGCCAGCCGGCCCTTTACTTATGGGACACAGGCGCACGCTTGGTGCTGCTCCTTTGTTGATGCACGTGCAGCCACAGTGCACACAATTCACAAACACAGAAAATATTTTTTTATTTTGTTTGGCGTGCCCTTTGGGGGTTACAGCACCCTTTAATGGACAAGCCAGCCGGCCCTTTACTTATGGGACACAGGCGCACGCTTGGTGCTGCTCCTTTGTTGACGCACGTGCAGCCACAGTGCACACAATTCACAAACACAGAAAATATTTTTTTATTTTGTTTGGAGTGCACTTTGGGGGTTACAGCACTCTTTACCGGTCAAGCCAGCCGGCTCTTTACTTATGACACAGGCGCACGCTTGGCACTACTTTGTTGATGCACGTGCAGCTACTGCGCACACAATTCACAAACACAAAAAAATATATATTTTTATTTTGTTTGGACTGCCCTTTGGGGGTTACAGCACCATTTAACTGACAAGACAGCCGGTCCTTTACTTATGGGACACAGGCGCATGCTTGGCACTGCTCCTTTGCTGATACACGTGCAGCTACAGCCCACACAATTCACAAGGACAGAAAAAAAAAGAAGAATTTTTTATTCTTTGTGGAGTGCACTTTGGGGGTTACACCACCTTTTAACAGACAGACGAACGCTTGGCGCTGCTGCTTTGAGGATGCACGTACAGTGCAGACAATTCACAAACACAGAAGAAAATGTTTTATTTTTGTTGGAGTGCACTTTGGGGGTTACAGCACCCTTTAACGGTCAAGCCAGCCGGCCCTTTACTTATGACACAGGCGCACGCTTGGCACTACTTTGTTGATGCACGTGCGGCTACTGCACACACAATTCACAAACACAGAATTTTTTTTTATTTTTTTGCACTTGGGGGGAGCACCCCTGATGGACAGAGCACCCCCTGAACAACACTACAGCACCCCTTTAGGACTGGGACACTGCACAGGACTTTGGAGTGGACACAGCCCCTATGGACAACTGACTGCACCAGCCAGCCCCTATGGACTTTGGAGGAGTGGACACAGCCCCTATGGACAACAGCAGCACAGCACAACACAGCCAGCCCCTATGGACTTTGGAGGAGTGGACACAGCCCCTATGGACAACAGCAGCACAGTACAACACAGCCAGCCCCTATGGACTTTGGAGGAGTGGACACAGCCCCTATGGACAACAGCAGCACAGGACAACACAGCCAGCCCCAATGGACTTTGGAGGAGTGGACACAGCCCCTATGGACAACAGCAGCACAGCACAACACAGCCAGCCCCTATGGACTTTGGAGGAGTGGACACAGCCCCTATGGACAACAGCAGCACAGCACAGCACAACACTACACTACACAGCCCAGCCAGCCCTAACTCCCACCCTCCCTGTTCACTGTCCACAGCCGAGTGAGAAAATGGCGCAGACGCGGGTACCTTATATAGAATCCAAAACCCGTGAGACCCGGAAGGCGGGATGATGACGTTTTGCCTCGATTTCAGATCCGAGTCAGGCGGGAAAAGTCGAGCCTGACTCGGATCGGCCTCGGCTCGGGGGGGCTCGGGGGGGTTTGGATTTCAGAAATCCGAACCCGCTCACCCCTAATTATAAACAGTAGTAACTATTTACTTGATTAATGGCAATCTTGTCAGCCATTCTACCCTAGTGACAGCATTAATCAGATTAGCTGACTGAGCTTTTAAACAGCATAAAGTGTAATGTAAACCATATAACCATTGGTGGTGTTTTTTTTCTGCATAACTTACTATATTAATGCATTTCCATTCTGCTTTTATGAAATAAATTCTGTATTTATCTATTCATTGATATTTATTTTATTATTATTATTATTATTATTATTATTGTTATTATTAGTGAGAGAACACAAGGATGACACCTAGCGCTTAAAAGAAGCAAGGGATCAGACGGTATGCAATCGGGAAGCCGACTGCCTAAATACCGGCAGCCGGCTTCCCGACTGTCATATCCCGGCAAGGGTGAAATGCCGGGCGTCTAGATGTAGACGCCCGCATTTCCCCGACGCCGGGAGACCGGTGCCCGGCATCCCGATCGTAGTGATGCCGGGCGCCGCGAGCAGACAGCTGCGGGGAGGGTTAGGTTTAGGGCTCCCGAGGGGGTCTTAGGGTTAGGCCCCCCATGGGAGGGTTAGGGTTAGGCTAGGGGGAGGGAGGGTTAGAGTTAGGCACCCCCGGGGGGGGACTTAGGGATAGGCACCCTCCCGGGGGACTTAGGTTTAGGCAGTGGGGAAGGGGGTGCTTAGGGTTAGGCACTTAGAGGGGGGATTAGAGTTAGGCACTTGGGGGGAAGTTAGGGTTAGGCACCCCTAAAGAGGGTTAGGGTGGTTAGGTTAGGTTAGAAGATACTCACCTATCCACGAACGGGATTTCCAGCGCTGTGGGGCTTCTGCTGCTCGGAACTCTGCTGATGTCGGGCTGCCGCTGACGGGAATCGAACCGCCGGCCATGTACCAACTCTGGGGGGGAGAGATGTTTGGTCAGAGGTAATTCTGACTCCCCAAAAATAGTGATATATCGAAGGTGATAAGTCTCTGTAAATATATAGAGAAATCTTTTATGCACAGTCAATGTGATGATATAGATATTACCTTACACCAAGCCGGGACACTGCGGGGAACAGAGAGCAGCCCTAGGTGGTTCTCACCCGCTAAGCGTCAGCTGGAGTCACACCCAGATCACAGCGGCTATAGGTGAAAAGGTGGTCTGCAGCTTTAATTGTAAGGCAGAGAAACAAATCCTTTTCCTAGCCCCTTCGGTCACCGGGGCGCTGTATATGAAAACCAGTTGCAGTATGAATCAGCCGCAGCGATCCGGCCGCTGAGTGTCTCAGGGAAACAGTGTGGATATGAGACAGAGCAGTCAGCAGCTTGGAACACAGAGACAGGCACTGAGGTGAGGTCGGCTCTCGTCTCTAGGTAATTAAGAATGAGCGGGTAGGTACACACACGTTAACTGTTATTTTCTTGCTGTTATTAAAGTACTACCCCTTCCACAATGTATGCAGAGATAACTGAGTAAACATCAGACTTGAAAAAGGGCTAACTTATAGGTGGACGTAATACCTATGTTTGCGCAGTTGAGTGATTATTAGCTACTGCACATATGCAAAAAATACTGAAAACCCCTATGGGGTCTGTGTTCCACTGAGTGTGCATTGTTACATACTGTATTGGGGCTCTGGCATTCGAAACAGCGAGGCAAAACCATGGGCATTCCCAAATGGTGACTGGGAGGCGATCTGCAATGAACAAAAAAAAAGGCGTCACAGCGGCGTGGTATGGGAGTGTCATTGGCATGTCAGTGAACGTTGGTGCGTTCCCAAATGCAGAGCTGCAGCCACAGAGGCCACGTTCATAAGAATTTCAGAAGGAGACTTTGCTTCTGCCATAGGGTGGTGCAAGTGTCGCCGGAGCACCGATGGTGGAGTGTTCAGAACCACCAGCAAAGCTGCACCATCCACAGGCAATGAAATTGGGTGTCCCAGGGCTTGCACAGTCCGGCGCATGATAGTACGTAAGGGAAAGGCGGAAACTATCATTTGCATATTACTGTACCATGTCATAGAATGAGGATTTTATTTTGTCAGTAGTAGTCGCAGGAGCCATTGGCAGTAACTGGAAAATCAAATAGTTACACTTATTCAGTGGACGGAAATATTTATACAGTATATACTTTGTATAGCCAATATTAAATATAACATTAAATAATATTATATTAAATAATATTAAATAATATTTAAGGTATTACCTATTTAAGGTAAGCTTGTGTTTTATTGATGAGTTTATAATTTAGTTTTTTGGGGGCAATGACAGCATATATTTAACTTGTGTGTTGTCAGTGTTTATGTTGGTTACAGCGTGCTTGCCATGATCAAACCCACTCATATTTTCTCTCACAATAACAAGAGGCGTCTTTCCAGAGTGCCTAATTAGAAAATTATAAGTACCAGCTGCCGAAACCAAAGCTCAGCCATATTAGGCGTAAAATCCTGATTACAGATCAAAACTTAAATTCTAATTTCACAAGCAAATAAGTAACATCTGCAACTTCATCATCCAGTAATACATGGCCAATAATAGAAGTGTAGACGTTGAGTTCTCTATTCATCATCACTTAATTTCAACAAAAGCAGGTGAAAGTGAACAATTTTAAGTTTTTGGGCCAATCATCAAAGGGGTAAAGCAGGAGAAATCACAGATATTTCCTGCTTACCGGAATGGCCCACTGTCCCCATACACTAGTATGGGGACAGAACTCATCAAGCTCTGAAAATACAATAATTTCAGAGCATGATTGCAGGAGCATTTGCCATCTACGAGTGCTCCCGCGAAAAGGGATCCCTCCGCCCCTATCCGGGTCCTTCCACCGGACATCGGGGCTCTTGTGTGCATGCGTGACCTGTAGGTCACGCATGCACACTTATCTCACTGCTCCGATTTTCAGATCAGCTGTCTCTGCGCCAGAGCAATGATGAAATGCTCAGGCGCTCGCATCAAGAAGGAACATTAATTGTCGGGGTCCGATAATCAACATGTTGAATAGACCCCTGAAAGGTTTATATCACATGTACAATGTAACGTATTTATTCCCTATCTTTCCACACCAAGATGATGGCATCAATGTATGTCTCTATTTATATACATTTTAGCTGCAAAATTATTAGAAGTTTATTTAGAAAGTCTAATCCTAGCAAGCATCCAATGGGGGACATGTATACGGTACTAGTTATATGGAAAGTTTGTTTTTTCCATAGCGACCAACCATATTCTAGCACAATAATTTGGTTGCTATTGGCAATATCCTTTTACTTTTTACCCTCAACAATGTCCATAATAAGTCCATAATAAGTGTGTTAAATGCTTTTGTTTGACATTCTTCAACAATGCACCTTAGCATAACATACTTAGTGCCTGACTCAGATTAAGGAATAGAGTCTTACTCCATTCACATCAGTATGCCAGGTCGCACCAGGGATTTTGTTCACGCGGCCATACCGGGTGTGACCCAGCTGAGACTCCTTTCAGACTGACGGCCTGACCCAGCACTAATGCCGGGTGGTTGACGTCACTGCCATCACGTGGTGAGCCGGCGCTTGGAGATGATATCCACTCCAAACGCCAGCTCTTCCTATGCAGTGAACAGGACTCGGGTCACATGCGTTCAACCCTTCTCGTGACCAGGGTTGAAATGCCGAGTCACTCGACCCGGCTTATTTTATCCTAGTGAAGTGGGCAGGATGGGGAGATTTTACCTGGAATTTTCAGGTCCGTAGAGAAGGGGTGAGGCTAAATAGCGCAAATCACATCATTTAGCCCCGCCCCCTCCTCACGGACCCGCAAATCACAGGGGTTTCCTGTAATGGGGGCAGGGCCTAATGCCATCTGTCATCTGGCCCCGCCCCCCGAAGAGTAGAGCTGCCGGTCCCCTCCAGCTGCTCCCGGAAAGCTGCCAAGGAATGTCAGCTAGTATGCTCTTTTCGAAAATCTGAATCAGGCCCTTAATGATAAATTAATGGCAATTAGTTTGAGTTTCTTATCCAGCTGTTTATATTAGAGGTGCAGAAGATAATCCCATAGAAGTGCACAGGAAAATCTGAGACATAGCGGCCATCGCAGCAAAGCTCGTTGGCACATTGAGACCTATTGAATCGACACTGTCTTTAATACAGATTATTACAGATACCCCAGATTGTTGTTGCCTACAGACATGGATTAACATTCAGGAAACCAAAAGATAATGGTTACTGAATCGGAAAAAGTAAAACTGAGCTATCCATTTCTATCTGTGAATGAAGGTTTATAATTAATGACCTGCCTTGGCTATGATGTCCATTGCAGTGCTGAACTGTGCTGTATGAGATGATGCAGTGTGAGAATGATCAGTGTGCGAGTGGGGAGGATACAGAGGGTATGGTGCGGGTGGAAGCTGAAGCTACTTCTGTGGTGGATCAATCCTCTTGCTTCCTCCTCCTGCTGCAACTCTTGGCTCAGGCTATGCCCCAGCAGAGAGGCAAGGGCTCGCCAACCAAACACAGACAATGGGAGACAAAACTTTCGCAAAAGCTATCTAGATTTATATCTAGTAACTGAAAATGACTGGAATGGGTCACTGCTATAGAATAATAGGTTTGGTTCAAATATTTCAATAAACAAAATTGTATTAATCACAATAACGCTCACCCTTTTTCTAATTTTAATATAACTCCACTGACTGTTGCAGATATTTCAAGAATATACAAAGGTCAACTATATTACTTTAAATGGCTAGAATTGGATATTTCTGTTTCTAATTGACTTTTCCATACACTAAATTACCAGTTCTTTACACATTAGTAGAATGTCGGAATATGTGTGCGCTATATAAATAACTGGTAATAAATAAATAAATGTCCCAGTAACCTAATATCTGGATCTGTCATTGGGAATCCGAGTTACATTTAACTCTTTCTGCATACATTGGTGCCCTTAAGCGTATACACAACTAAGGGTCAAATAGCAATGTTACAGCGCTAATTTATAAAGTACGAGCAGTGTCTCTATATCAACATAGACCTTGTGTACAATAATGGGTTTCTCTCATCAGATCAGAAGAAATAAATCAGGATGAAACTTCTTCTCCAGTAAGTAGGCCCAGCAAACAATTGGACAGAACTCTCAGTCTGGTTTACTACAGTATGTAGTACCACAAGTCCCAACCACTCTTGGTTACTACTTGTTTTCAGATAGTTTGCATTTATCCTCAGAAAATACCTCTCATAATAAAAACTCTTGTCCTTCTCCTTCTTGCTCCTCTCTCTGTCTATGTTGTTGGTCACTGACTTCTCTCCCCATTCTTATATTTCTCTCCTCAAGTTCAATGGAATCCCCCAGCTCTCCGCTATTCACAGCCAGTGTCGTAACAGGGTTGTAAATGTGCCCTGTTCCGACCCCAACCCCTGACATGACATGATGTCACGTGGAAATCGCAAGCACCCGGAATTGCGGCAGTGCACGGAGTGTCTACAAGAGTAAGAGGGACTTACATTCTGTCCCCCAAATTTATTTTTTCACAAATATTAGCAAACGTGTGCCGGCGTCACTTCCTGATCAGCATCAGTAGCTGCCGAGATCCCCACCTGTTGTCAGGACTTGTAGAAGAAAGGGAAAAAAAATGTAAGCCCCCTGATTGTCCTCTGTAGTTTTAAGGTACATCAGGAGGAAGAGTCAGACTCATCATTTGCAGTAAAGGGGTTGACTGTCTAAACAAATACTCTATGATGATAATGATGACAGTCACTAGCTGTAAGTGGCTGATTGCAAATGCACCTCTGACGCTGATAGGTGCTTTTCTTTGTTTCACATGATTTAAGTATTCTGCATTTACCAGAGACTGAGTGCCAGACATATCAGTGATGTCTCCTGAGTTCAACAAAGCAATGTAGGATACCGCAGTCCCCATTAGCAATGTTGACTACGATCTGGAGCTATTTACTAAACTTGGCCCCTTTAAACAGTTTATTCTATAGACTTTCACATTTGTTTTGCCAGAGAAGGATCTTCAGACGCCTCCCCAGCAGCCTGGAATGTGAATATGCCCAGCACAAATACCTCTTACATTTCTGCGAGAAACAAACTGTGAAGGAAGTGTTAATGATGACATTTAGTTAAATTGTTAAGCGCTAAAAGCTGTCTCTTAAATGTGAATGACTGAACAACATCACATGTCTGTGTTATTGACTGTGCATGACTGATCAGCCCACTGGCTTATGTATAAAGGGTGCAGGGTGTGCAGTGCACATGGGCCCCTGGGTCCAGACCACACACCCTGCTGCTGAGTGCTGGGCTGCAGTTGGGCCAGGGACTCTCCTCTGCCTGTACGAGGGGGGAGCGATCACTCCCTCCCTGGATCTGCCCCTGGCTGCCCCCTCCTCAGTGTGCTTTTTTAAAGGGGGGGCCTCCAGTAACTAGTTCATACTCCCCGAGTACTGGAGCCCAGGATGGCTTTCTACGGGCCTGCTGGCCACACCCACACAGCACTGGTCACACCCACATAGCACTGGTCACATACTCCTCTTTCACAATAGGGTCTTGATTATTTTAATTTCCAGGCTCTGCCCACTCCTGGCGGGACACATCTCTACATTACGTTGCCGCAGGCCATGGCTAATATTGTTAAATAATCCTCTATGTCCTCCTATTAATACTATTTTATGTATGTCAGAAATATACTGAAATACAACAAGATGCTGTAGATTAAAGGAAAATTTCATTTTGGAGCAGGCTTCAGCTGAGCTATAATCTAGAGATGAGCTAATTATTGACTGATTTCATAGAAATTATTTTAAAACATATTTTGTTTTCAGGTGCCCAGAAGTGCGGCTGCTCCATAATCCCTGATCATCTGGCCGTTATAAGGCCGCTATATGTTCCCAAAGCAGCAAGATTGTTAGATCCAAGCAAGGCTGGCAGACTCTGAGACTCTTATCATAAGATAAGTCCCCTACCATGCCAGATCTGTCCACTCATGCTCAAATTGTCAATTAATGTGTAAAAGGCAAGCTTTGTGGTCCTGGCAGGTAGAGGAATGCCACCTGCTTATTCCATGGCAAACTATCTGCTAAGCTCATCGATGACAATCCGCAGTTGGAAGCAGCAGCCCTGAGCTGAGCCTTTAGAACAGACACCATAGGATTCGGTTGGACAGGACTGGACTTGATGTTTTCAGCAGCTGTGCTGCCTCTAATCGAATGCCTGATGAGAAGCTGGCTAATTAACACAGCGGCCTTCACTGAATATGTTTTTAAAGTTACAGTGCAACATATAAAAATTAATAGCTACACAGGCAAATACCTTATTATCTGCATATTGTAGATTTTGTTTTATCTGTAAACATTTTTGGCTATAAAAATCCTATAGATATGATTCATCTATATTCTCAGGGGTGAAGCTAGACTTTCTGTCACAGGGGCCCAATTCTTAGCCCAATAGTGGAGGCATCCTGTGATTATAAGTAGCATGTGCCGAAAACAGCAGTTCAGGCGTCGTAACCATGACTACTGTACATACTTTGAAGGAGGACAAAAGAGCGGATGGTTCACTCTGTGCATGGTAATCTCTCTGCCTCCCTGGAATGGTAGTTCCTGGGTATGGTAACTAGGCAGACACCATGCAGATGCACGTGACAGAACCATCTTGTTGGAGTGACATGGGAAAAGTAGGCATGTAGGCCAACTTCCATGCTTGTTCCATGCTTGTTTGAGTTGTGCAGACAGAGATTGGATGCCAGTCTCAGATAGATCTTTTGCAGCCAGCAGAGGGTAAGCATAAGTGCCAACACTAATGATGACAGCTGCAGGAGACCATGTGCATGAAAATGATTGGATACTCGCATAGACAGATGGATACTCTCTTTAGCATAAGGTAATAAATTTGACTTCTGCACTTGCGGCCACTTTGCGTCCATTACAGAATCAGGCCCTCATACTCCACTGGGTATATTTACTAACCCTTGGTTTTGTAAAAATTGCAAACTGACCAAGACCGAGCAAAAATGCAATTTTACTAGAAATGTGCCCTGACCCCCGTGTTTTGGTTTTGGTTTTGGATGTGGATTCATCTTCGTGTTTTGGTTTTGCAAACCCACCCTCAAGTCTTTTGGTTTTGGATTTGGGTTTTATTTAAAAATAAAAATTGATAAAAAAGTTTTTAAAAACCACTAAAACCATGTAATTTTTTACAATCCAAAACCCGACATTCGTATTTGAAATCAGAATTCTGAATCGCAGGAAGATCAGATCTGTCTGATCTATTCAGATCTGTCCGGATCTCTTCAGGAAATCAGAACCGCGACTTGGATCTGTCTGGATTCACGAGTCTGATTTCCGGAGAATAGAACCGCACATCTCTAAAATTTACCAAAGTCAAACCAGACTGGATTCTAAAAAAATGAGCACTTTAGAACACCGGACGCACATCAATAGTTTTATAAGAATTACTATAATGACCGAAAACCGTTCCAACATACTGTACGCCCAAATAATAGTTTGGGGGAAGCACTGCAAAATCAACAAACACTTCTTAGGGTTCCAAGTAAAGTAAGAGTTGAAAAAAAAGAAAAGGACTGGGTTCCACCTCTAAATCCATAACCAGCCCCAGATCATACTGATCTGTGCAGTCCTTTTGTTCGGGGTCTTTGCTGTCGGTTTTGCACTTATATTTGCCGTCGGTTTTGCACTTATATTTGCCATCGGTTTTCACTTGAAAGATCAAAACCTGCGTCATTTAGAGCTACAAAAACCAACTAACATCATTGTCAATTAAAGCTGAAACCCAACAGATGATAAATACTGTTTTTTCAGATGTTGATATGACATCGATGTCCGTCGATCTTGATTGTTTTTAAAATCGATCACAAATCGACCTTTATTAATTTTTTCCCCACATCCTGAATCCGCCCCTAAATGACCGGGTGGTGGGATGCATTATAGAACTAATATCTTGCAGTTAATACAACTAACTAGGGGGATAACTAGTAGTGAAATATCTTCTACTTTTGTAGTATAGTTTCAGCTATTATATTATAGTGATCGATCTAACACTGAAATACTTTGTAAATCTATTTACTGACGATTTTAGCTAACTTTTTTTGCTGGGCAACATAATTTATTGAAGAATTGTTATACTGTGCTGAAAGTTCTCTGAATGTGAATAGAGTCATAGAGGGAAAGGAGACCGATAGTTAATGGAGGTTATAAATCAACAGTGACTCATTTCCTAGGTATATATACTTCCTGGAAGATTGCAATTTTCAAACAACCATGTAATAAAACACAATAGTACATAAAAATACTTTTAGGCGCTGAGTATAATAATTTCTACAGCAGTCACTAGTAAGAGCAGGAGCGAAGCTGAGGGTGTGCAGATGGTGCCACTGCATAGAGCACAGGGCTCTGTGGGTGGCACCATCGCTTCCCAATGACCCTTGCTTCTGGCCAGTAGCGTGTCTGGAATCGCACCCTGCAGCCAGTAACGCTGCAGCAGTGCAGCTTGTAGCATCCTTTGCCATGTATACAGATGCACGGAGCATCTTCTAGACTTCTCTGTGGATTCTGCTCTTCCAGATGCTGGCTGGCCCCCGTCCCCTATGCACGACACCATGATTTGCAAAGTGGGCACGCCAACGCGGCACATTAAAACCCTGTTACAGAATTGCATGTAACATCCGTGAAGCACACAAACAAAAAACTCAATTGTTCATGTAGAAAATTACCTGATGGCAATGAAACGCTGTGATTATAGGTTGTGTTTGAAAAATGACAGTTAGGAACTGATTGGTTGGTACTTTATCTACATCCACTTTATCTCTCTCCAAGAGTTAGTACATAGACCCCTTGACCCCTCCCCCTCCTTTCTTGATATGAAAACTACACATTGTTTATTTATGGTCACCTTTAATAATCTTTTACATGTTTGTACTGTATACTGTTTGCATTTGTTATGTTATTGTACTTCTAAATCTTTGGTGCACTCAATAAATAACCTTGAAAGTAACAGTTTGTGTTTGTGGCAATGGGAACTTTTACAGCAATCACATTCTAAAGGTGCCTACACACTTGGCGAGTTTATACATGATCTGGTCGATTCCGACGCATTGGAACGACAGATCGTGTAAAAAATGCCCAAATCGTGAGTCCCCACTCACGTTCACGATGTGATGCGCATCCCCGCTGGTCGCACATAGCGTCAGATCTGCTGTGCTGTAGGGCAGATCTGCCAATCTAGGACACGATGCACTGGAAATTTCTGGATGCAGGAGAGATCGTTTGAAGATTGGACACCAAATCGTGTGCAGAGCTGCTGGGGAAAGTTTCAAGGGAAATCGCGCACGATGTCGGATTGTCAGCAAGTCAGTAATACCCCTTTTACTCTGCAGCTAAAACCCGGGTTATTGAAGGGTTAACCTGGGCAGCTCCCTGGGGTAAACGAGGTGAGGGTTGGATCGCCGGGATGAATGACCTGGAAGTCCAACCCAAGTAAATAGCAGGGTTTAACATGGGCGTAGCCCGTGAAACCCTGCTGTGAGAACAGCGCACTCCGGGTCAGGATGACCTGGAGTGTGCTGCTAGTCGGCCGATTGGTCCGGCATCAGTGGCGCTTGGAGATGACGTCTCCAAGCGACCACTTTCACTCCGGAAAAGCAGGGTCTATGCAGACCCGACTCCGGTGTGAGCGGTGTGGATTCGGGAATATCCCGAGTTGGCGCCGGCAAAATTCCGGGTCTGGTCCGGATAGGAACTTTAGGTGGAAAAGGGGTATTAGTGTGTAGGCAGTGTCGGACTGGGGCATGAAGGGCCCACCAGGGGATTGCAATGGTAGGGGCCCGCTGAAGGGGTGTGACCAGCTACTTTGTTGGTGTTGTCAACTGAATGGGCATGGCCATCCAAAAAATACTTTGGGCCGTATTCAATTTGAGGCGTTAAGTCCGGATCCGCGATACTTTACCGCCGATGACGTAATTATCGCCTGTTTTGCTTTTACCCCATATTCAATTGTAATAGGCGGTAAAGGATCGCCTATGAATGGCAGGCGGAAAAAAGTGCAGAATTGGGGTTTTGGGGTGCAACGTTGCGGGTGCCCCCGTGCAGCCTTCAGACAGTCCCCCAAAGGTAATCTGTGTCAAAAATTAAAAAAAAAACACTTAAGGACACCCCAAAAATTTAGGGGCGAAAAAAAAAAATGTTGGGGTACAAAGTTAAAAACTAGCGAACTTGACTCTGGGGGGTCCTCAAGTATGCCCCAAGTGTTTTTTTGATTGCAAGTGCTTGCAGCAGGTGGATTTTTCACGATTTTTTCAACTTTTAAATATGCTGACACCCCCATTTTCAAGTACCCCAAATTTGCTGGGATAAGTTATTTTCTTGAAAAAAAACTCCAAAATACTATTCTGCATCATGTATAGAAAAACGCTATTTAGTAACAATTGAGCCCATTTAAAAACACTAAATACCTTCAGCAAGCCAAATCGGGGGGTAACATAGGGAACCCCCATGTCAGAGCATCATTTGGGGGGTGTCAGGCTGATTTCCCCAAAACTGACAGTACTTTCTGCTTGTTTTAGTATCGCCGGGTCCCGTTTACGCGTACTTTCATATTGAATACGGGGTAAAGCCTGGACGGCCGCGATACTTTTCCGCCTCCAAAACAGGCGAAGTCGGCGGAAAGTCCGGGCCGCGTTAAAGTATCGCGGCTCGGCTCACATTGAATACGGGCCTTTGTTGGATGGCCACTCGGACCGACTTATCAAATAATTTACATAGTCATCTTGTTGAATATCAATAGGATACAGACGAAAGAACTAAGGGCCTTATTCAGACCCACTCGCAAGCCGCTGTCCGCTCGCAAGTGGGTCGATGTTGTGCACTGCGCATGCGCACAACGGCGGGAGCTCCGTCGTGCGCATGCGTCAGACGCGACGAGCGAAGGACTTTCCTTCGCTCGTTGTGTCTGATCAAAGGGGGCGTGCTGTCGATGTTGATTGACAGCACGCTCCCTTTGGTGGGCGTGCCTCCCTGACGGGGGCGTTCCCAAGGGAACGCCTACCGTCAGAAGCCGGCCCACTGACATCACTAGTGATGTCAGTGGGAGTGATTTTGGCTCTGATAGAGCCAAAATCACTCCGGGCCTTGCGGTTGAAAAACTCAACCGCAGGCTCCGGCTTGCAGTGGCGATGGTCGCGATGGTCAAGACCATCGCGGCCATCAACCTGCATGCTTGTATAGACTGTGGGTGGTGACCCACAGCTATACGAGCGTCCAGGAGGACGCTCCATAATTATGGAGGGCGGCCCTCATTCATAGCGTGCGCTCTGCTCAGAGCGTACGGCTCTGAATGAGGGCCTAAGTAAACAGATTCTGAAACGTTGATATTTAACAAGATGACTGTGAATTATTTGTTAAGTCGACCCAAGTGCCACCCCAGGAGAGACTATGGGCCTGATTCAGCGGTAGCAATCGCGCACGCAGTTCTGCTGTGAAAGTATGCTAAAGTTTGCAATCGCAATGCTGTCGCAGGCCAACATAAAAACGCCCACTTCCCCTTTCTCCCATCCGTAATACCTTGCATTCCAGTGGAAACATCGGTAACATTGAGTACCATCAGAGCCTCATCCACAATTATAGCAGGTCAGACCTTACTTATAACTTGCTTTCTGCACGCAATGAGTACTCAATCTGCGTATGCCGTTGCAGTGGCTAATTTATGTACAGCCCTGTAACAGCGTTCAAACAGACAGGCACGCATGCGTTTCTCTGCCCCCCTCCATCACCACCCCAAACGCTCACAGCCTGTCACTCATTCAGCAATGGGTCTGCTTAATCGCAATGCGATCGCAGAGCTACCTTCGCGCACGCACACTGTGATGAATACGCATGCACAGTACACAACCATCGTCTGTCTGCGTGCGCTTTTGTACTTGCGATCCGTGCATGAATCAGGCCCTATGTTACTTATTTCCTTATTCTAAGGATTTATGCGGAGGGCACCAGATTGCAATCAAATAATATAAGCAAGGAATGCCGGCTGATTGCAACTAATAGATATATACTGTGTTTATAAACCCCTTTGTGTGTCACTGGGCTACTTCTGTTTACATGTTATCGTGGACAGACTCCAGATATGCTCGCTATCTACTAGAGGCTTGAAAAGCATGAAAAACATGAATCCCCATAGTGTATTTGGACATATGGCAGTTCCTATTAAAGCTAAAGAACAGATAAAGGAAACGGTAAGAGGGGATGTAGTTGGCATCCGGCGTGCTGGATGCCGACAGTCTGAATACCGCCGCGAAATCCCGACAGGTCAGGATCCCAGCACCAGTATCTCGATCACCGGCATCCCTAAGGTAAGTATCGGGGTGTTAGGGGGAGATTAGGGTTAGGTACTAGGTGGAGGGTTAGGGTTAGGCAGCAGGGAGGGATAGTTAGGATTAGGGTGTGGGGAGGGAGAGGTTAGGTTTAGGCACTAGGGGGGAGGTTAGGTTTAGGCACCAGGAAGGGGATGTTAGGATTAGGGTGCGGGGAGGGAGAGGTTAGGTTTAGGCACTTGGGGAAGTGTTAGGGTTAGGGTGCGAGGAGGGAGAGGTTAGGTTTTGGCACCAGGGAGGGGGTGTTAGGATTAGGTGTGCGGGGAGGGAGAGGTTAGGTTTAGGCACTAGGGGGAGGGTTAGGGTGCGAGGAGGGAGAGGTTAGGTTTAAGCACCAGAGAGGGGGTGTTAGGATTAGGGTGTGGGGAGGGAGAGGTTAGGTTTAGGCACCAGGGAGGGGGTGTTAGGATTCGGGAGCAGGGAGGTTAGACTTAGGCACTAGGGGGGTAAGTTAGGGTTAGACAACGGGGAGGGAGGGTTAGGGTAGGGGGAAGGAAAATACTTACCATTCTGCTCTATGGGTGTTGGGATTCTGGTTGTCGGGATGCCGCTGTCGGTATTCTGACCTGCAGCATCCCGACAGCCGGGATTTCATACCCAACCCCGGTAAGAGGGGCGATGGATATAACCGCCTTTGCAGAAGGGAAGCATTTTGGATATTCCAAATTAAGAGTTTAAGCTCACAGGGTCTCAGCGAGTCCATAGAGATCAATAATGTATAATCCACTGTTACTGCCCTATCACACATTTCTCTGCTCACCCAGCAGATCACTCTTCACACAGCTTAAGGTGCCCATCCACTTGCCGATAATACTGAACGATTGCACGATTATGACATCGTCGTCCCAGCATCTACAAATGGATGGGCACCTTTACACTGCCCCATCACACCTCACATTTCACCCCTTGTGCCTCTCAAAGCTCCCCTCACACTGCTGCCCTCACTCCCCAAACTGCTCCCTTCATGTATCAGAGCAGGGGTATATCTAGGGGTCTGAGCGCCCCTGGCAAAGTAAGGGACTGGTGGCCCCTCAAACCCCCCTCCCCACTACTACCACAAACCATCCCCACGAGCACCACCAGTGAGTGGTTGTAATGTGTTCCTGTAAACTCAGAAGAGAGATCCAGCAGAGTAAGATGCAATGGGGGAAACACACAAGCGAGTGTTATTTGCGGACAATCAGAGGGTGTCGTGCAAGTCACCTTTAGTGGGGTCTAATGTCCACATCTGGTGACTGTCTATCTAGCCTTGTCTTCTAAGCGTAAGCCTGGCATGCTAGCACTTATAGGGCCTCATTTATCAACAAGTTTTATCACTCAAAAGGAGTGATAAACTCGCTGCGTATGATAATGGTGCTCCAGCCAATCAGCTCCCAACTGTCATCTGTTTGCAAAATGACAGTTGGGAGCTGATTGGCTGGAGCACCATTTATCATACACAGTGAGTTTTATCACTCGTTTTGAGTGATAAAACTCGTTGATAAATGAGGCCCTAATAATTACACAATATCTGTAATTAATGAGTCGGAAATAAGCCCACAGTACTGGAACATACATCACATGATGTGATGTATGTGCCAGTACTGTGGGCTTATTACTGACACACACATCTCTCGCACAGTGATGAGGAGGATTACCTTCTATCGCAGCACGTAAGGAGGATCTGCTGTAAACTCAGAGATTTTGCAGCACCCTGTGCTGGTGGTGTCGCTGCTGCTGGCGTCTTGTGGTTTCTGTAGGAAGAAGAGAAGATGAGACTGGGCATGTGACAGCGCTGCCAACCTCCTTCACTCCTCCCCAAATACACGTCCAGCCATCACTGTCTACCATGGTCTGGGATGCAGACAGGACACCATGTACGGTGGAGTCCACTGCCTGCTCACCTTAACATGCATTTACACAGCGACTTCCCATAGGTGTTGATACAAATTTTGTGTGGTCCTCACCCTGTGCCATTGTTGTGCGGGCAGCACCGCACCACTTAATGGTAGTGATGTCTCCATGACCCGGACTCCCGGTCACTGGCTGCAGCGGCTGGGCACACAGTGACGTTATGCCTTTCCAGGCAACAATCAGTGTCCCCTCCAAGTCCTAGCTCCCTGTGCCTTCTTCACACAGTACAATTTGTTTGGTGGGCAGTGTTGTTGCGTAGGGAATACACATATCGGTGATTTTAAACCCCGGCGACACCCCCCCTCTGTGCGAATGTCATCCTGGCCAAGGGGTAGATATAACCCTGCCTCAGGGCCCCCTCATGCCAGAGGCGTATCTATAATGGGTGCAGGGTGGGCCCGCACCACACACCCGTCACCGATAATATCAAAACTTACCTCTCTGAGGTTCCACATCTGGTCTCCAAGCGCTGCTCAAAACGCCGGAAAATGGCCATTCTACTGGTGTTTTGCGCATGCGCTGTGAGGAAATCGCTGGGAAAATGGCAGCCGCACCATTTCTCCGGCGATCTGCGCATGCGCAGTAGACTCTGGGCACACTCTAGTGCCCAGAGTCTACTGATTCTGCGGTGGCCGGCCAGCCGCGTAAGTCGGCTGCCGGGGTGAGAGGAGGGGGCCCGTGACGGAGGATGCACACGGGCCCCCTCCTCTCTAAAGACACCCCTGCCGGGCCTGCCTCATGCCCTAGACTTCTACCAGTATGCCAATCTGCTTCTCCCACTACTTCAACCCCCACCACCCCCTGACACACACATACACACCACACACACACACACACCACACACACGCAACCCCTGATTCTTCCCCAGCAATCACAAAGGAAGCTCACATGCAAGTCACACACAAAAGGACAGATGACACATACCTTATCAGCAGCAGAGTTCTGTCTCCTGGTGGGCCAGGCTTGGCTGTGCAGCAGCTTCCTTCCATCTCCCTCTCTGATAGCAGCATTTTCCAATCTCTCTAATCCCGTGTAACTCCGCCCCCTGTTTAGCTCCGCCCATGTAAAGTCCCGTTTAGCCCCGCCCCCTGCTCAGCCCCGTGTACCTTAGCCCCCTTCTCAGAGTGTTGTAAGGTGGCCTGTTGTTAGAGCCCGACAGCTCTCCCTAGCAAAACTTGATATAGACAGCAGCACTGCTGCTGCTGCCCTGGCTCTGCCTGACAGCAACATACACCCCCCCCCCAACACTCTCGATCGCCGTGAGCTAAGCCCCGCCTCCTCGCGGAAAGGGGCGTGGCCACATTGCAGTAGGGCCCACCGGGGAAATACCCGATTCCCCGGCAGCCCAGTCCAAGCCTGTGTGTAGGCACCCTAATAAGCAAATATCATTCAATCTACTACTACAGTGGTAACTTACTAGTGTAAAGCACATTTGTAACTCTCCCCATTAGTGCCTTCTAGTCTCTTTTTTGTCCTCTCAGTTGGAAACAGTTTGTATGCTGATGAGGAGCATGTGGAAAACTAGATAAAAGATTACGTATAAAAGAGAAACGACACACTTTGAAGGGTAGATAATTTTACTTTACTTAAGGGAAGCCTTGAGATACTGTATGTTAATTAACGTGTTTCAAAGTTTCTCTGCAGTAAAGTATATTATGCATTTTACATAGTCCATTGACAAGAATTCCCATAGAGCTCCTTTATTTTTTATTCAATGATAAAACATGTAAAGACTGTAGGCAATCTTGAACTTGATGCTGCACATTCCTTTACATGCATGAATGCCTGGATCCAGCCCCCATTTGCAGAAGCTGGAGCCAGGGCAGTCCATATGAATTACAGGCCCCCTGACAAATTTTTGATCATGGGCCCCTCAAAGATAGTGGTATTTGAAATAATACAATCAGCCATTGAAGTAGGTTTAAAGAATACAATAAAAACATGAATCTCATATAAAACATAAGTACAGTACTGTACATCAGGTTATACAGATTACCAAAAATATCCATAATAGAGACATATAGGGGCCTATTCATCAACACTAAAATAGCATTTTTAAGGACATTTTACTTATTTACCGTATTTATTTTAGTATTCATGAACACACTTAACACAGAGATATCATTGATATCTCCTGGTTAAGTCCCCTGCGTTAATTTCCACACTCCCCATACATTAGTACATTAGTATGGGGATATGGAAATTAGGCTATTCTACAAATTCCGAAAACTATGTATTATCGGAATTTGATTGAGTTACTATCTGCCACTGTGATGTGGTGTATAGCAGGTGACACTTACCTGTGTCAGCATGGGCAGGTCCTCCTCTGCTCCCTCCGTCGCTCCCCGGTCTCTCCTCTGGCTCCGGTGGCTGCTCTGACACGTGCTCTTCAAGCAGAACACAGTAAAACTTTACTGTGTTCTGCTTGGAGAACACAGTACCAGAACAGCAGACGAAGCCGGAGGCGGCTGCAGCGGGCAGGTATATTGGGGACGGGTGGGAGGTGAGTGGTTTGGGGGGGACACACAGAATTACCGCAGCTGTAGGCAGTGCTGCGCATGCGCTGCTTTTACGGATGTAACGGCGCATGCGCAGCACAGATTACAACTGCGGTAAGTTAGAGCAGGCAGGGAAAACTATTTCCTGAAAAGCTGTCATCACAAAAATGACACCTTTTCGGAATAGATAGTTATGAGGAGGAGGAATGATGAATTCCTCTGGTAATTAGGTAGAACTCCATGCGAGTTCTAAACCTAATTACCTCCAGAGAATTTTTAGTTATGATGAATAGGCCCCATAAACATATGAATTGGGGGAGGTACAAAACCTTAGTAACACATAGTGGTTGTCCACAACCAATCACTACAAGATAACTGATAATGAATCCCGGAAAAAATAGTCAAAAACGCAAAATGTGCGCCCTCCAATCAATGGATCTCTCATAGGCTCCTCAATAGCTCTCACTGGGGGAGATGCATTTACTTTACTGAGGCGAAGCAGGAAGCACTAACGATTAGATGTATTAACATCTCATCAGCCAGAGCGGGGGAGTGATAACTCCCCCCTCCGGCTATCCCCGCTGATGCACTGTGTCTCTCTCCTGGCCGGCTCCACTGAGCATGCGTGGGATCTCACAACTATCGCGAGATCCCGCCTGCAGCCCCCGGAGCTGGCAGCTTCAGGGACATCGCTGTCCCTGCTGAGGGGATAGGGCAACGCCAGGCTGCAGCTGTCGATTGCGACAGCTGCAACAGACGGAACGGTCAGACGTACTGACCGTTCATACATAGCCCTGCCTATCAGCGCTGCTACCTTGTAGATAGCAGTGGCGATAATGACAGGGGCACATAGCACCCCTGTCATTTACCGTCCAGCCCCCCAATCATGCAGGGGGAGAAGCGGATCAGCACACATAATGTGCACTGATGCCGCTTCTTACATCTCCCACACTGCTACTTCCAGTCCATAGAGCTCTCATTGCCTGCTCTGCAGCTGCCACTGCACTTTCAGACCATATATCTCTCATTGCTCCCTCCACAGCTGTCACATTGCCTCCTATCAGGGCCAGATTAAGGGGGGGGGGGCGACAGGTACGGTCGTCCAGGAGCACCCACACACAGAGGGCCCCCACCAATAGCTTACACTGACGGAGCAACTTCCCCTGCTGCAGCAGTGCTGCTATCGTGGCCGAAGTGGGGGCGGAGCCAATACGGTAAGCCCCACCCATATATGACCCACGAATCGCGGGATTGAGGTACGAGGGGGCAGAGCCTAATGAAGGGAACAGCAGCTGCATAAAATGTAAGTGTATGAGTACTGTTTTATTGTTTATATATGTGTATGTATCTGTTTATGTGTATGTATGTGTGTGTTTATGTGTATGTATGTGTTTACAGTATGTGTATGCATTAGGGGTGTGCACCGGCCACTTTTCGTGTTTTGTGTTTTGGTTTTGGATCTGGATCTTTCTTCGTGTTTTGGATCTGGATTGGTTTTGCCAAAACCACCCTTCCGTGTTTTGGGTTCTGGGTTTTGTGTTTTGGATCTGTATTTTTTTTTTAAAAAGCATAAAAACAGCTAAAATCACAGAATTTGTGGGTTTTTCTGCTCCTATGCTATTATGAACCTCAATAACCTTAATTTCCACTCATTTCCAGTCTATTCTGAACACCTCACACCTCACAATAGTGTTTTTATATCCAAAAGGTTGCACCGAGGTAGCTGGATGACTATGCTAAGAGATACGAGTGGGCGGCACAAACACGTGGTCCATCTAGGAGTGACACTGCAGTGGCAGACAGGATGGCAGTTTGAAAAACTAGGCCCCAAACAGTACATAATTCAAAGAAAAAAAAGAGGTGCAAGATGGAATTGTCCTTGGGCCCTCCCACCCACCCTTATGTTGTATAAACAGGACATGCACACTTTAACAAACCAAACATTTCAGCGTCAGGGTCTGCCACACGACTGTGGCTGAAATGATTGGTTCGTTTGGGCCCCCACAAAACAAGCTGGCAATTAATCTGTCCCTGCACAAACTGGCTCTACGGAGGCAAGATGTCGCCCTCATCCTCCTCATCCACCGATTCCTCACCCTCTTCAGTGTTGTGTACATCCTCATCCTCTCAGAGTATTAATTTGTCCCCGCTGGAATCCACAACCACAGGTCCCTCTGTACGTTCTGGAGGCTGGTCTCCTGGAAGAGTTGATCATTCATTTTATGAATATCATCTTCTCCACATTTTCTGGAAGCAACCTCCTACGCCTTTCGCTGACAAGGTTCCCGGCTGCACTAAACACTCATTCGGAGTACACACTGGAGGGGGGGCAACTCAGGTAAAATAGAGCCAGTTTGTAGAGGGACCTCCAAATTGCTTCTTTTTACTGCCAGTACAGGTACGGACTGTCTGACATGCCTACTAGGATGCTGTCGCCGATGTAATCCTTTAACAGACAGACGCACGCTTGTCGCTGCTGCTTTAAGGATGCAGGTGCGGCTACAGCCCACACATTTCACAAAGACAGAAAAAAAAGAAGAATTTTTTTATTGTTTGTGGAGCGCACTTTGAGGATTACACCACCCTTTAACAGACAGACGCACGCTTGTCGCTGCTGCTTTGAGGATGCAAGTGCGGCTACAGCCCACACAATTCACAAAGACAGAAAAAAAAAGAATTTTTTTATTGTTTGTGGAGTGCACTTTGAGGGTTACACCACCTTTAACAGACAGACGCACGCTTGTCGCTGCTGCTTTAAGGATGCAGGTGCGGCTACAGCCCACACATTTCACAAAGACAGAAAAAAAAGAAGAATATTTTTATTGTTTGTGGAGCATACTTTGAGGGTGTCACCACTCTTTAACAGACAGACGCACACTTGTCGCTGCTGCTTTAAGGATGCAGGTGCGGCTACAGCCCACACATTTCACAAAGACAGAAAAAAAAGAAGAATATTTTTATTGTTTGTGGAGCGCACTTTGAGGGTTACACCACCCTTTAACAGACAGACGCACGATTGTCGCTGCTGCTTTGAGGACAGTATCATATGCAGTGACAGTAGACTTGTCAGAAATTGTTGGCACGTCCTTCAGTCCGGACCAGATGTCCAAACCGGCCCTTGACTTATGACACAGGCGCACGCTTGGCGCTGCTACTGTGTTGATGATGCACGTGCGGCTACATCGCACACAAGTCACAAACACATAAAAAAAATAGTGTTTTATTTTTTGGAGCACTTTGAGGGTTACACCACCCTTTAACAGACAGACGCACGCTTGTCGCTGCTGCTTTGAGGATGCAGGTGGAATCTAGACGGGATTTGGAACCGGGGACACACTACCTCCATCAATTGTCTAAATCCCACTGCACTAATGGCGGATACCGGACGCACGTCTAACACCAACATAGCAGTCAAGGCCTCAGTTATACATTTTGCTTCAGGATGACTGCTGTCGTACTTCATCCTCATCGCTAGGGACTGTTGGAGGGTCAATTGTTTAGTAAAAGTAGTGGTGTTCCTACTTCCTCTCTGGGATGATGAACAACTCCCAGCAGCAGCAACAGCACTAGGATGTCTTGATCTTTCCCTATTTTATTTTTAACGGAGAAAGTTTGGTCCTCCATTTATGTTATATTGATATATACGTGCGGCTAAGGCGCACACAAACACAGAAAATATTTTTTTATTTTTGCTGGAGAGTAGTGCACTTTGTGGGTTACACCACCCTTTAAGAAATGAGCCAGCCGGCTCTATACTTATGGGACACAGGCGCACGCTTGGCGCTGCTCCTTTGTTGATGCACGTGCAGCCACAGTGCACACAACTCACAAACACAGAAAATATTTTTTTATTTGGTTTGGAGTGTACTTTGGGGGTTACAGCACCCTTTAACGGTCAAGCCAGCCGGCCCTTTACTTAATACACAGGCGCACGCTTGGCACTACTTTGTTGATGCACGTGCGGCTACTGCGCACACAATTCACAAACACAGAAAATATTTTTTTATTTGGTTTGGAGTGTACTTTGGGGGTTACAGCACCCTTTAACGGTCAAGCCAGCCGGCCCTTTACTTATGACACAGGCGCACGCTTGGCACTACTTTGTTGATGCACATGCGGCTACTGCGCACACAATTCACAAACACAGAAAATATTTTTTTATTTGGTTTGGAGTGACTTTGGGGGTTACAGCACCCTTTAACGGTCAAGCCAGCCGGCCCTTTACTTATGACACAGGCGCACGCTTGGCACTACTTTCTTGATGCACGTGCAGCTACTGCGCACACAATTCACAAACACAGAATATATTTTTTTATTTGGTTTGGAGTGTACTTTGGGGGTTACAGCACCCTTTAACGGTCAAGCCAGCCGGCCCTTTACTTATGACACAGGCGCACGCTTGGCACTACTTTGTTGATGCACGTGCGGCTTACTGCGCACACAATTCACAAACACAGAAAAAATAATTTTTTTTTTAGCACTTGGGGGGAGCACCACTGATGGACAGAGCACCCCCTGGACAACACTACAGCACCCCTTTAGGACTGGGACACTGCACAGGACTTTGGAGTGGACACTGCCCCTATGGACAACTGACTGCACAACACAGTCCAGCCAGCCCCTATGGACTTTGAAGTAGTGGATACAGCCCCTATTAACAACAGCAGCACAGCACAACACAGCCAGCCCCTATGGACTTTGAAGTAGTGGACACAGCCCCTATGGACAACAGCAGCACAGCACAGCACAACACTACTCTGCACTACACTACACTACACTACCCAGCCCAGCCAGCCCTAACTCCCACCCTCCCTCTTCACTGTCCACAGCCGAGTGAGAAAATGGTGCCAACGCGGGTACCTTATATAGGATCCAAAACCCGCGAGACCCGGAAGGCGGGATGATGACGTTTTGCCTCGATTTTAGATCCGAGTCAGGCGGGAAAAGTTGAGCCTGACTCGGATCGGCCTCAGATCGGGGGGCTCGGGGGGGTTCGGATTTCAGAAATCCGAACCCGCTCACCCCTAGTATATATGGGTATTTGTTTGTGCAGGGGCGGATTGGGCCACTGGGACAGCGGGAGGATTCCTGCTGGGCCGGTCCCTTGCCCACCCTCTGTCGGGCTGGCTGACATCAGCTGCCGGGCCAGGCCAATGTCTATGTTTGTGCCAGGCTTCCGTGCTTCCTGTATTTGCGTTACGCTATAGAACGCAACAGGAAGCTGTCGTCTGTTCCGGCTGCCGGGCACTTCATAGTGCCGTTGGCCAGGAGCAGCACTGCTGCGGCTTCGGAGTTTATGGAGTACTTGTGCATATGTTGTTGCCTTAAAAGGGGTGGTCTAATTGTAATTGTAATGCCGGTGAGGACTCGGGTCATGATGCCGCATTTAGCCGGGGGTGGGGCGCCTCCTCATCCTCCTCAGCTCCGCTTCCCAGCAGTCCAGCGCTGTCAAACCGACTGTCATCATACCGTGATCCTGGACTCTGCAACCGCCGCACCACTGGAGCTCTAGGTAAGAAGACCAGGTGTCCAGCACTGTGCAACTAGATCATCACTGACTGCCCGTCCATCTGTGATGAGACTACAAGTCCCAGCACACTTTGTCAACTGAATGCACTGGGACTTGTAGTGCCATCACAGCTAGAAACGCCCTGAAAAACAAGTGTGTGTGTAACCCTGTTTGTGACTGCAGATTGGTTAAGTTTAGTGCCTCCACCCAAGCTATTTACTGTTATAATGTAGTATGGGTCCACTTGGGCAAAACCCACCTAATTACTAAATTAGTGTTGCGTTACATAGAAACATCATTTACCTGCTATCTGTATAATTCTTCTCCACTGAATTCACTCTTTGAAATATCTCACCTAAGGATTATTAAGTAAATAACACCACAGTACAAGTTTCTTTTCTATATTTTGTGATAACTTTCAAACAGAGTTTTAAAGGTTTCGTACTACTAACATATTGAATAACACATGTTTATGTTGCAAATATATTAGAATAGTGGTTTTAATACAATCAACCATACTCTTATTATTAATATAGTAATTTATATTATACCTAGCAAATAGCTAACAGGATAAATAGCCTGTATATTATTACATACAAACACTGAAAAACATCACATATGAAATTATTTAGAAAAGTCTATGAATGAGTCTATCACACAATAGGCAGCCTGTGGCGTGCCTTTAGTCCTGCTTCAGGGAGTAATCCCAATTTGTATTTAACAGAAGGATGTCCGCTGCTATAGTTCGCTTAGACTGAGCAGTATTTAGTTTGCTATATGTTCCGGGTAGTGTTTTATATCATATCCTGAGGACGGGTGCCTTTAGTACAGTAAATGTGCTTCTCCTGTCTCAAGTCCAGAATCCCGTTTAATATTGGCAACTATTGTAGCGAATCACCTTTTAAAGTTATTTTCTTTTGAAAACAGAACCTCAGTAATATTGCTACTACAGTCTGCTTTTTAAGGATGTCTCATGGCCCCAGGGATTAGTTAGTGTAATAATGGTAATCTAAGCCAGAAGGTAATATCTCTGTAAATGCAATCACTGCAGGTCTAAATTAATCCAATCTCTCCCCCAGCACTTCTCTCCATTTGGCTATTATAAAAGTTTTATAAGAGTGACTCCTTAGTGTTTGTTATTAACTGGGCTCACCACCTCCGCGTATAGCTGCTCCCAGCTGACTCCTTATGTCACTCAGGCAAATCTCTAGCAGCTGCCTCCGCCTCCTGCCTTCCTTCAGCTGTACTGAGCTCCTGCGTCACACAGCTCCCTGCCTGAACTCCACTATCTCAGTGGCCAGATGCTGCTGCGGCTACTCCTCCGATCTGACGCTGATGCTGTCAGCTTAGTGCAGATGCTGCTCTGCTCACACTGGCCTGACTGAGCCTGTTACTCCATCTCTGCTGTCATCTCAGCTCTTAAGCCAGACAGCATGGAGGTGATCAGGTCAGTCAGCACTGGAGGGGGATCAGGAGACTGGCAGTTACTAGACTGGCAGTTACTAGACTGGCAGTTACTGCTGCTGCAGTGGCATTTATAACCTTGCTGACCTGTCCATGTGCTCTTTCTAGAACTATCCCTCCATGCAGTGTATGAGGTGCAGTAAATCACTTTCACTGGGGCCATGTTTCACCCCTTCACACTGTACATATAATAATTATACACAGTCATATTAAACACATACAGATACAATACTATCTTAAAGATGTTATATACACACATATAGTTCTGTTTTATTTTACATATTTTACACCCTATATGGATTATCCCTCTTTCTCATACTTATTAAAGGGTGTTACATGTGTGATATATATATATATATATATATATAAATATGTGTATATATATATATATATAATTTAAATTTTTTTTCTTTCTGTTAAAGATTTTCTGCATTTCGTGACATTCCTCTTTATATGAATATGAACTATTTTGTGTTATTTAGCCTGCTTTAGTAATATTATACATTTTGTGTATATGTATACATATATATATATATATATATATATATCTACACATATGTGTGATATGGTACCTGCCCATGTGCACCCCTAGATGCTATCTCTTTATATACTCCACTTCGGCTTCCTTGCCCTCACCCTCCTTGTGACGCCCTCTGGGTGTCCCTGCTTTCACCCTCCCTGTAATGCCCCGTCTGTGTCCCTGCCCTCACCCTCCCTGTATTGCCCCCTCGCTGTCCCTGCCCTCACCCTCCCTATAATGCCCCCTCGGTGTCCCTGACCTCACAATGTGTGTCCTTACCCTGCCTGTCACTCGATCTCAATATTCCTGCCACTCATACTCACTGTCACTTAAGGTGCCCATACACAGGATGATTTTTTACCAGATATGAACAGTTTCGACGAGTTGTACAGACCAATCGTATGAAAATAGGTGTTTTTTGTGTGTTCTACGACCCCGATGCGCCTCCCCGCTGTCCTCTAGTTGGATCGCAGATCAGATGGTTTTGCAGAGAGATCTCAACCGATCGTGTACGATGTGACACACATCGTATGTACTTTTGTTCATCCGCGATCCAATGTAGGATCTGTGATCTCCTTGGCCACTCACTGCCGCCATTTCAAATCGTTTACGATAGATCAAATCGTATGGTTTTATGTGGAATCGTTGAATTTTAAACACAAATCGTACAGAACCTGAAGGGAAGAATTTTCAAGGGAAATCGTATGCGACATCAGATGTGATTACAAATCGCACCGTGTATGGCCACCATTACTCTGACCCAGGGCCGGCCCTAGCCCAAATTTTTTGGTAAGCGAGTATATTTTTTGGCGCCCCCCTATGCAGTGCCCCCGGTAGTAGTCCCCCCTGTGCAGTGCCCCTTGTGTCCCCAGTAGTAAGCCCCTTATATAGTGCCCCCAGTACTAGTCCACCTATGCAGTGCTGCCAATAGTGGTACCCCTTATGCAGTGCCCTTTAAACAGTGGCCCCAGTTGTAGCTCCCCCCCTTTGCAGTACCCCCAGTATTGCCCTTTATATAGTGCCCCCAGTAGTTCCCCCCCCCTTGTAGTGCCCCTAGTAGTAGTCCCCCCTTGTAGTAGTCCCCCCATTGTTGTGCCCCCAGTGGAAGTTCCCCCCCATGTAGTGCCCCCAGTAGTATTCCCCCCTTCTAGTTCCCCCAGTAGTAGTCCCCCCTTGTAGTGCCCCTAGTAGTAATGCCCCCTTGTAATGCCCCCAGTAGTAATCCCCTCTTGTAGTGCCCCCATTAGTAATCCCCTCTTGTAGTGCGCCTAGTATTAATCCCCCCTTGTAGTGCCCTCAGTAGTAGTCTCCCCTTGTAATGCCCCCTGTAGTAGCCCCCTCTTGTAGTGCCCCCAGTAGTAGCCCCCTCTTGTAGTGCCCCCAGTAGTAAGCTCCCCCTTGTAGTGCCCCCTGTAGTAAGCCCCTTGTAGTGCCCCCAGTAGTAATCCCCCCTTCTAGTGTCCCCAGTAGTAGCCCCTCTTGTAGTCCCCCCCAGTAGAGAGACACGTAATAAAAAGAAAAACTTACCTGAATCCCCGCTCCTGTTCCCGCCGCCGCTATCAGCTCCTCTGTCCATCCTCCCGGGCCGCTTTGCATTATGGGAGAGACGTCATGACATCTCTCCCATTACTCACTGCGGGAGCCGGAAGATGGCTCCCGCAGTGGGAGCAACAGCAGCCGATGAGAGTCTGACAGACTAGCATCAGCTGCTCAAACAAACACACAGCTGCCGGCACCGGCGGCTGTATGTTTGGCACTGTGTAGCACTGGCCAAATGCCGTCTGGTCAGCGCTACACACTTGGTGCAGCTGTGTCACAGAGACATGAGCTCCGTCTTCCGGCTCCCTCCTCAGCTTGTGACAGCAGAGCGGACGGCGCGGGAGCGGGGATACAGGTACGTTTTTGTTTTTTTGACTTGTGCAAGGGCCGGGGGCGCTACTGGGGGGGGGGTCTGCTACTGGGGGGGTCTGCTACTGGGGGTGTGGGGGGGCCATTCTACTGGGGGGCCTGCTACTGGGGGGGGCTATACTACTGGGGGGGTCTGCTACTGGAGGGGGCTATACTACTGGGGGCTATACTACTGGGGGGGTCTGCTACTGGGGGTCCATACTACTGAGGGGCCTGCTACTGGGGGGGCTATACTACTGGGGGGGCTATACTACTGGGGGGAGGTCTGCTACTGGGGGGGCCATACTACTGAGGGGGCCATACTACTGGGGGGGCATACTACTGGGGGGGCTTACTACTACTGGGGGGGCATACTACTGGGGGGGCTTACTACTACTGGGGGGCCATACTACATGGGGGCTACTACTGGGGGGGCCTGCTACTGGGGCAGCCTGCTACTGGGGGGGGCATACTACTGGGGGGGCCATACTACTGGGGGGACTGCTAATGGGGGGCACACTACTGGGGGGCCTGCTAATGGGGGGCATACTACTGGGTGGCATGCTAATGGGGGGCATACTACTGGGGGGGCCTGCTAATGGGGGGCATACTACTGGGGGCACTGCATAGGGGACCCTACTACTAAGGGGACTGCATAGGGGGCACCACTGCTGGGGGCATTGTGTAAGGGACACCGCTACTGTGGGCATTGTGTAAAAGGGGCACTACTGTGGGCATTGTGTAAAAGGGTCACTACTGTGGGCATTGTGTAAAAGGGGCACTACTGTATGTCGTAACATAAATAAGAGACACTACTTTATGGTGTAATGTGAATCAGGCCCTATGTGCGGTGTAATGTGAATAAGATTGTGCACTGTGACTCCTTGGGCCGTAGCCCACTATGTAAACAAGTACTGTGATTCTGCTGGCCGGACCCCACTGGGTGGGTGAACTACTTTTCATTTCTGCCACTGCTGTGTGGCAATGTGTCATAGATGTGCTTTATACTGTGGTGTCTGTGTCGTTGTGCCGCTGCTTTGTCGCTTAGTAACCAGTCAGCTCACTGCAACCTTTGGCCAATAATGTTGAAAACAATATTATAAGCTGTGATATGGTCTAAATTGACTGGAAATTAATGTTATTGAGGTTAATAATACTCTAGGAAGAAAAAAAGACCAATTTATGTGATTTTAGCTTTTTTTGTCCATTTTTGTAAAAAAATCCAAATCCAAAGCCAGTCACCGCAGTTTGGTAAATCCAAATCCAAATCCAAAGCCGGACGATGAATTAGAACCAAATCCAAATCCAAATCCGGCAAAAATGGTCCGGCGCACATCCCTACTTTAAGGAAAGGAGAGGCTCCATCCCGCTGCCGGCCCCAGTCAGGAAACAGTTTACTTTTACCCGCCTATGGCCTCGTCTTCAACTGATTATTGTTCGGGAGGTAGCAGATCTTTTTAGACGCAAAATGGTCTCTGCTCACAGTATCTCAGCGCCGACTGCCTCTGTCACCTCTAGCAGCACTCTCCTCCAACAACGCTCTTTCAGCCTACTTGGCCATTGGAACTGTCAGGTCACTGTGCGCTGCAGCAGGAAAACTGTCTATCACCCTCACCCGCATCCCTGCTTCAGCAGCTGGCCCCCAGTGTCCACTGTCACCAATTAAATCCACAACTTACAACAGTACACCACAGATAGGGGCTGCGTCCATCACAATAGTATGCCCCAATATTAACAATAAAACACAGGGCACATACATGGGCATTACACTGCTCAAACAGGAAATGTACACAGACACTTCCTCTGAGTATGGGGATACAGTTGTGGGGTTGCAGCTGCCTAATGTCTTCTAGACACATTAGCTTTAAAGTTTTGCCCCACCCCCTATCTGTCCTTCCTCCCTCCCCACATTCTGTGTCTCGGGCACAAGCCCCACCAGCAACTCTAGTTTCATCTCTGCTGGCTGAACTGTGTATCCCCTGCCCCCCGTCTCTGGATGGCCCTGACTGTCAGAACACCAGCCCATTCCATCTGTACCCCACATTAACCATCTGAGAATGTTCCAGAGTTACACCAGAGCATTTGTGACAGGTCACCGACACCCGGGACATATGTTAATTGATATAACCGCCAGGGAAGTTCTGCTTGTCCTTCTGCCGACTTAAAGTAGATCAATAGAGAGAAAGGAGACTTCTTTTTTGGGGGGCACTACTTAATATGGTTGTAAATAGTTTTTATTAAAAATTTACTTTTAATGAACTACTTTAAGAGAACTTGACATATAGACATACATAATATACATAAAACACAAGAATCACCCTTTTTAATAAGGGAAAACACATATAGGAAAAACAACCTATAAACAATCAATGCCCTGATATGGCATCATAGTGGTTTTTAAAAGACACAATTTCTGTGCGAATTTATATGACAGTAGCGTAGTAGCAGTATATTATCTAAATAAACTACACATCACACATGAAGCAGCACAAGCAGAAACAGCGAAAAAGGCAATAATAAATTATGTCCACTCTTGTGTCAGCTTAATTGGTGGCTGAATCATACCACTAATAACTAGCTGAACAAAATGCAATAATTTTCATTCTGATCCACACATATACCATATATACATATGTGGATAATAACAATTTGAGCACTGGACAGATTATTTCTCAGACCAATCTATAAATTTGTGTGAAGAAATCACTACTATATAATCTAATATGTGACAGGTATAATGCCAAACCTATACACACAAAAGTAGTGGTAACCAAAGTGCCATACTACGTCATGAACATAAGATTAAAAGAGGTATATCTCACAATAATGTTAAACCAGAAGTACAAGAAAACATGGCAGCTTGTTTAAACAGACAAGGATTGTCTGTTTAAACAAGCAGAAGTGTTATGAACAGCCCGCTCTGTCACATGAGTCTCCCTGGCTGCTGGCTTCGTCCTTTTAAAGTCCCCTTGTTCATACAGTATTGTAGGGAGTGGAGTGCTGTGAGGTTGTCCCACCTTATCTATCTGCGGGGTGGTAGCCTCCTATCAGGAGTGGCAAGCACCACACAAAAATTGAGATTGCTACTGTGTTATCAAACAGAGCAGATCTGGGGCCTTTCTTACCAGTGAATGCTCAGAAGTAAAGGTCTCCACTCTAAGAAAACCACCAGAAACGGCTGAGAAACATGTTAAGGTCCTGCTACTAGTGGCTCTAGCTTCTCCAATTGAGGGATCTCCTTGCCTGTGTCACTGTGGAAAAGGTTGCCTTCACTCTAATATCAGCAGTGCACTCCATCCCTGACAAGCAAACAAATACAAGATGGAAATTCTGTCTGCGGTAAGGAGACTTAGCAGTCATCAGCTTGTGGGTGCAGTTTCTATCTAAAGGGAAGGTTGAGTAGGCGCAGCAGCTGACATTGGATCAGCAGTTATGTTGACTGTGCTTACCCAGTAACAAAAACTAACCTGGACCTGGGCCAGAGCAAAACCAGGGAGATGCCTACTTCAGCCAATCTGCACAGGATTAGGAAGCTGATACCTCTTTACAGTATTTGATTCATCCCAATAAAATGGTGTTTTTTTTTTTTTTGTTGACCTTTTTTTCCGAAAGGGAATGCCACTCTGGGTGCAAGTGTGGTTTGTTGTAATCCCCCTTTGATATGGCGAGATAGTCACTACATTAGGTGGGGGCATGATCTCCATTTTACTGAGGGAACAGTACTATGCCAATTAGGAGGAGGGGTGGTTCTTCTTAATCTGGATTGCATTGGGTGTAAGGCTCTGTCCCCATTTTGTTAAGAATTGAATTGGTTGTTGCCAAGGGGATGCACTGCTTTCTTGGCTTCTCTGCTTGATATTTTTTAATGAAGTAATAAAACTGTAACCTACAGTATTAGCACCATTCACTATATCTGCATGGTTATTTCCTAGTTATGGTTATAACATTTTTTTTATTATTTATTTATTATTTATTTATATGGTAAAATCTCTATCCACTGAAAGAGAGAAAGTAACAATATAGATAGAGACATGGATAGTGTAGTGAGAAGATGAGGGTGGAGGGCCCTGCTTATCACACCTTACAGTTTAGGAGGGGTACAGTAGGTATTGGTTACATACAGTAGTCTAGATATTAGGGGCAAATGCAAGATATCTACAAAGGGGTTCCAATTACTTGATTTAATAACAGAACAAGAAAAACCACTGCAATAAGACTAAAACAGACACTAGTTAATTTAAGTACATACATAACAAGTACATTTGAGTCCCTAAATGTTGCTTATTCACATAGGCCCTGATTCAGAGCCGGACGCTCTGACCAGAGCGCTCGCTCTGAATCAGGGCCCACCTCCATTAAAATGGAGCATCCTCCTGGACGCTCGTATAGCTGTGGGTCACCACCCACAGCATATACGAGCGTCCAACAAGATGGTCGCGATGGTCTTGACCATCGCGACCATCGGACTTGCGAGTGAAACCCTGTGGTCGGGTTTCTCAACTGCAAGGCCAGCAAAAATCACTCCCACTGACATCACTTGTGATGTCAGTGGGGCCGGCTTCAGACGGTAGGCGTTCCCATAGGAACGCCTCCGTCTGGCAGGCACGCCCCCGGAACGCCCACCAAAGGGGGCGTGCTGTCAATCAACATCGACAGCACGCCCCCTTTGGTGCGAGACCCGGAGCGATGGAAAGTCCTTCGCTCGCCGGGTCTCGCGCATGCGCACGACGGAGCTCCCTCCGTCGTGCGCATGCGCAGTGGGGACCATCGACCCACTTGCGAGCGTACTGCCGCTCGCGAGTGAGTCTGAATGACCCCCATAGTCTTCTCTTATAAATTTGGGATTAAAAGTATAATTAATAGGGACAAAAAATACACTAAAAAATAAAATTTTATCTGCAGACAGTGTAAATTTTGTAAAGGAAAATTTTGACTAAAAGTAATCGTTGATGACAGTTTTATTTCAGGACTAAATTGTAAAGATAACGTAAATATAGACGTTTAATAACGAAAATTACGTTGAAATCTAAGTTCTTCATGCCCTGATGAATAACGGTGAGAGGAAATAGCTGGATCTCTTGTGTTCGCACCTCACTGGAGGAAGCAATCCCAAGTCTCCTTCAGCCTTTCCCCACCCAGGTGAGTTGAGCGTGCACGGAATCTACCCAGACCGCGATAGTTGGAGACAGAGTATGGGTAACAGCTGGGTATACCCAGGAAGCACTGCAGGACCCTTCACCTTTGGTATTGTGACACACAGCCTGTGCAGTGCGCGTGCCACAATACAGGTCGCGGTGTGGAGAGAGGCTGAAGAACCGGATCGGATCACAATTTACAACAACAAGTTGCTTGCAACTGAGCACAGTGTGCAGTAAGCAGTACGCGCCGCTGATACCACCAGAGCTCTGGACTGGAGGGCGGGAGGCAGTGAACGGATACCATCACCAAGGGTAAGGAATGGGGGAGACGCTGCCAGGTTTGTTGGCAACTTTGCTTCATGGCTTGAAATTAGGAGGGACTTTTTTGACCAGGAGTCACTCTCACTGACACCATTATTAGATATAGATAACTCGGTGTTACATGGTGAATAAATATCTTGGGGAGCTTTATTTATGGGTGGTATTGTCCAGTTATACTTTCTTCATGTGCATTTATAATTTATATATATTTAAGGGGGTGCTGAACACCATAATTTAAAACAAAACAAGTGCCACTGCTCTGGTGCTACCTTGCTGAGACTTGTAATGCCGCACAGCAAGAAGAAAATACAGGAACTCCAGGTGCAGCCACAGTCACTAAGAATACTGATATAAAGCAATTATAATAAACATTACTACAATTTAACATGGAGTAAAATGAAGTTGGGTTCTCTTAGCACATGTTTGGGCAAAAATGCAGGCCCAAGTCATGGTAGGTGGCCTCATCAGGTGGGTCCCAGACCCTAACATGCCTACAACTGATTATTAAAGCATATATATGTTTCTCATATTTTAGTGGATTTTAGTGTATGTTGAGCACACTGTGATAGTGAGTGACCACTCAATACATTTTTATTTTTGATTTTACATTGTAACCAGTGGTCAAATAGTTAATTTCTACATAGGCATATAAGTTTGAACACACACATGTACCCTTGCTAGGCCCCATTGAGCCTTGAAAAGAGATTGTATTCATATAGTTGCAGTCTATGGACAGAATTGTTAGATATAATCTTTTGAGGTCAAACAAGCCATAATTTGAGGGCCCTAGCTTGTACCTGCCATTGCTATCAGAGATGTATAATGAGCCATTCATAGCTTACATGGTGTTATCAGTAGTTAGCCACATTCCATTGTAAGATGTGTAGAGATGCTAAGCAGTATGGGTAATTAACAGTGATGTCCATACTCTACACAAAGGAGTTTTGAAATAGAGTTTATCTCCAAACATACTAGGATACATCATTACTGTATGTCTTTGTCTGATTATATCTTAGTACTTACAGAGCATGTGCAAGAGAGATAGGTTTGGTCAATGCTAGGTTGGACCAATCAGTGCTTGGTACAGTACCTAGTTTGTAATTAATATGGGCTTAATATCCGGACAGCCACCACCCCAGACTAGGGTATATAAATCAGAAGTAGACAAAGGCTCTTGGCTCGTGCATGGACCTAAGACTGCAGAATATGGTGCCTGCAATGTAAATTTAAGTACCTGGGTGTTGTAAAATGAGGGCTCCCCAGAAGAAGAGAAGATAAGATGAAGTACATCTTATGCTGAAGAGGATGACTTACCGGTGTCATCTGAATACATAGACAAAAGTTGAGTATACTGTATACTTTGTATGTTGTTTGTTAATTGTTTGTTTGTTACTTGTAAATAAAGTGTGTTCATTTGTACTCACTCATTTTGGTCACATTTGTACTATTCATCTCGATCAGAACGAAACCCACCGTTATGCATACATACACTGTTTTGTTTGTCATACAGTATATCATCCACCATTACCATTAGCAAGCAATATTTATTATGTGATTTATTTTAGACTATTAGGAACTTGGGACTAGCTGATACGAACAACCTGGTCACTGTTAGAGCCTATCACAAAATACGAATAATGTTGAATGATGAAAGTTCCTCTGCGGCACTGGCTGTGGGAAGGAAATGGAGAGGGGATTTATGGACACACTTCAGTTATTGCCAAGCTGACAGAAAGACGCAGTGTATCATTTCCAATGAGGATGAAGTGTTGTGCAGATTTAAGATGGCTGAAAAAAGCACAAAAAATTGGGAGACACTTGAAGACACGCCATCCTGCAGTGTCTGCTAAATTAAATATGATAACATAGCATTATCCAAGGAAAATGGTCATATTGGCTGTATGATCCAGTCACACAGCAATGTTGCCCAGGAGTCAGGAGGATGTGGAAGTGAGCAAAGAGAAAATATGTGAGGTTATGTGTGGATTGTGTAGGGGATATAGTAGTTAGATAGGAGAGATTATAAAGCTTATGTGGGCGGTTTGGGAATTTGTTAAGCTTCCCTAAAGAGGTTGCCTAAAGAGGTGATTTTTCAGGGAATGCTTGAAGGTTTGGAGACTAAGGGCTCTATGTACTACAATCCGCATTTTGAATGCAGATTGTAGTGTGATATTACCGATTGAATTCACATTGCGAATTCAGGCAATATCACAGGGATTCACTAAAAAAACCCTGCAGGGATAGAACTTGCGATAAAGCTCTGGGCATAATTCAGACCCGCTCGCGAGCGCTGAGCACTCGCAAGCGGGTCAATGTTGCCCAAGTGCGCATGTGCGAGACCCAAATAACGACGGCCAAGCCAAGCCAAGTGTAATTAAGGGAGGGGTGGTCGTGATGGCGTGGGGGGAGCCAAGCCGTCGTTATGGGTCTCACAATAAAGGGGGCGTGCTGTCGATGGTGATTGACAGCATGCCCCCTTTGGTGGGCGTGCCGGGGGCGTGGCTGCCCAGATGGAGGCGTTCCCATGGGAATGCCTACCATCTGGGGCCGGCCCCACTGACATCACTAGTGATGTCAGTTGGAGGGCTTTTGGCTCTGATAGAGCCAAAAGCACTCCAGGGCTTGCGGCAGCGAGACCTTACCGCAGGGTCTCGTCGCAAGCCCGGTGGTCGCGATGGTCTTGACCATCGCGACCATCATTTTGGCCGCTCGCTATAGCTGTGGGTGGTCACCCATAGTTATGCGAGCGGCCAGGAGGCCGCTCCAAATGAAGGAGGGACGGCCCTGATTCAGAGCGAGCGCTCTGTCAGAGCGTCCGGCTCTGAATCAGGGCCTCTGTCCCAGCGACTTCCTCCGCAGCCTTATAACTGTATTTTCGCAAAAAATACTGTGACAAATGCCCGCACATGCGCCAACTGGCCATAGCTAAGCCCCGCCCCCGTCGCTAAGCCCCACCCCATGCGATCACGGGTCCCCCCACGCCATCACGACCACCCCTCCCTTAATTACACTTACCTGCAGTGATCGGTGCTCCAGTGATGTCATCCATGGCTCCGTTCAGCTGACATCCCATCCTACACTGGGACCCGGTCTTTTTTTTACAGTGTATCAGCGTGTGGTCTGTTTAGACCACACAGCTGATCACTGGGGCCCGCTCCGGGCTCTGCTCTGTCTGTTAGAGCAGAGCAAGAGTCCAGTAACCTGGGAGACCCTGGATAATGCCACCTCCAGGTGGTGTTATTATCACAGGGCTTTCCCCGGTATTTTTTCACATTTTATTTTTAGTAACTTTGGCCTGATCACATTTCCCACTACAATTATGGGAAATGCGATCTGCTTACTAAAAATAAGTGATAATTAGGGCTTGGAGTAGAATTTTACGAATTCTACTCCAATTGCCCTTTAGTGACTTTAGGTGATACTAAAATAATGTGAAAAGTGTGTAAAAACACCCTTTTTCAATTTATTTTAGTAAAAATAATGTTAATAAATACAGCCCTAAAGCCGTATACACTCTAGACGATTTCTATGAACGATATGGACGATAATGATATCGTTCAATGATATATCGTTCAGTGTGTATGCAGTGAACAACCAACGATGCGTGCTCCTGTGGGTCTTTAATGTCTTTTAACGTCCGTACATGCAGGCCAATCTGACGATATCGTCAAGAATTGCCTGTTCAGAGATGTGGCAGGACTTCACTTAAATATACTGTATCTTTAACGATATCTTTCAGTGTGCACACCCAATATCGTTTGTCCTGCACTACAGAAAGTTCAAATGAAATCTTTCACCAATATCGTTCATACAGCACATCGTCCGATGTGTATGAGCCTTAAGAGCATCTTATTGTTTGTGGATTAGAGTTTTTGCAGTGTCTTTTGTAAGATATATCCATGTTTCAGATAAGTTTTTTTAGATGTATGTAACGTGATTTTAAGGTTGAGTCAAGACATATTGAATGTAACAAAAGGACAGTTCAGAGTGTGTCAATAATGACACTACCTAGGCAATGAGCTTGTGGGGCTGATTGTAGAGATATCAGGTAGGTAACTAATACCATTGGCCAATGAAATCCAAGATGAAATAGCAAAAAGACATTCAGTGAAGTGGACCAATACAGATGGTGACAAATCTGGGGAGGAACACTACCTACATAGACTGATTATGAATATGAAGTAAATCAAAAACCTGCACAAATAATATAAAACACTTTTATATTCCTTCAGATTCCATAGAGGCATAGACTATCACTGTAAAGAAAACAGGCAGGGAACAGAAACAACAGACAACTCTTCAGAATATGCTCACTTTGGGTTCAAAGCACCACCCAGATGCAAAAGAACAACCAAAAGAGAGATCTCTAGCCTTGTGGATAGGTTGTACTGCTCTGCCAACCCGGACAGTGGAGGACAAAGCCTTCATTAAAATGATGAAGGTGGTTGACAGGAGTCTGACAATCCCCAAGAAAACCAAAATTAGCAACCTCAGGAGATGTACTAAACTTTGCAAAGTGATAAAGTGGAGAGTGATAAAGTACCAACCAATCAGCTCCTAAGTCACTTTACAGGCGGTGTTTGAAAAATTGCATTTAGGAGCTGATTGGTCGGTACTTTATCACTCTACACTTATAACTTTTCAAGGTTTAGTACATCTCTTCTTCATTAAGAGCATTTATAAGGATGAACGATAGAAATTTAAAGCTAGAGTGGCCACTGCATGGAAAATAATGATTGGCCTAGACATTCGAACAACCAAGGGACTTAAGCTGGCCACACACTAGAACAACTTACATCCAACCAGCCAACTTGCTGATTGGTTGGAATGAAAATCTGGTAAGGAATGGGAGTAAATGATGATCAGCAATTTACTCCTAAATGCCAGAAAACAGATGAAAGTGGCCATCAGACAAGTTTGTTAAATATTTGATCTAAACAATTTGTTCATACAACAGTTTTGGTCCATTTTTCAGCGTCTGGGGGCAAATTGCTGATTGTATTCCTTACCAGATTTTCATTCCAACCAATCTACTAGTTGGCTGGTTGGACAGATAATCTTTAGATGTGTGGCCAGCTTTAGGTCCTGATTCAGACCTGCTCGCTAGGATGAGTTCGCATGCAGCCTGCCGATGTTTGCATTCTGCGCATGCGTACACATCGCAGTGCACGTGCAGGAACCAGTCCATGCGATCACGAAGCGCTCGCTCTCTGTGCATAGCCACCTCGCTAGAATGAGTGACAACAAGAGAAGGCGTTTGTGGGTAGTGACAGGGGTTGGTCGCTGGAAACGGAGGAGTAGTGGTGCAAATGCAGGCATGCTTAAGCGTCTTAACACCATTTCAGAGACGTGCATAATTAAGACGCAGTGTCATAGTACATGTCACATGGTTGTATTTCACACTGAAGCACTCGCAGTGCTTGCGGTTGGGTATGGTCAACCACAAGTGCTGCGTTCGCTTCCGATGGTACTCGATGTTACCGATAGTTGCATACACATCCTGGATATGACGTTCATAAGTGGGCATCTTAAGACAGGCTGGTGGGCATCTGCATACACACCGCGATCGCTAGCCAAGACATAGTGGACGTGCTAATGCCTTGCCGTGCAATCGCGGATTCGCATATTTTGGCTGCGTGTGAATGCATCTAGCGAGCGGGTCTGAATCGAGCCCTTAGTGCTTCCTACCTTGCTATAAGTACATGTTACTTTTGCACTGTGCAGAACCAACATGAACACATATTACTCAGGAGTCTATTTACTAAGCAGTGATAAGAGACAGAGTGAAAAGTGATAAGTAAGTGATAATGCGCCAGCCAGTCATCTCCCAACTGTCATCTCACAGGCTGTTTGAAAAATGACAGTTGGGAGCTGATTGGCTGGCACCTTATCACTTACTTATCACTTTTCACTCTGGACCTGATTCAGAGCGGACGCTCTGACCAGAGCGCTCGCTCTGAATCAGGGCCCTCCTACCTCAACTTGGAGCGGCCTCTTGGACGCTCGCATAGCTGTGGGTTACCACCCACAGCTTATGCGAGCGTCCATGATGATGGTAGCGATGGTCAAGACCATCGCGACCATCGGGCTTGCGACGAGACCCTGCGGTAGGGTCTCGCTGCCGCAAGCCCTGGAGTGATTTTGGCTCTATCAGAGCCAAAATCACTCCCACTGACATCACTACTGATGTCAGTGGGGCCGGACCCAGACGGTAGGGAACGCCTACCATCTGGAAGCCACGCCCCCGGGATGCCCACCAAAGGGAGCATGTTGTCAGTCACCATCGACAGCACGCCCCTTTGGTGCGAGACTCCGAGCGACGGCTACCCCGTCGCTCGCCAAGTCTCGCGCATGCGCACGACGGAGCTCCCTCCGTCGTGCGCATGCGCATTACGGCACCATCGACCCGCTTGCGAGTGTCCTGCGCTCGCGAGCGGGTCTGAATTAGGCCCGCTGTCTCTTATCACTGCTTAGTAAATAGACCCCTTAGTCTTGAAGAGATATCGCATCCACATACTGCTCATTCCATAAAAGCTTGTGTTGACTAGTGCACTGAAATGTGGGGAATACCAGAAAACAAGACTCTTAGGGCCGGATTCAATTAGCTGCAAAAAGCCTAGATCGCGTGCTTTGAGGCAAAGTTTTCGCCTGCTTACTCAATGCGCACACCAACTTTTCGCCCAATTCAATTGTAAAACACGTGAAAACGCATATGGCGAATGCAGTGAATAGCGGAACTGGCGAAAAGGACAGTCTTTTGGGGGGAAATCAGTCTGTACCCCCAATAAAGCCTAACTCACCCGGGGAATCAATATAGAAGTGTATTATTAGCCATATAAAAGTAATTAGGGATCTTATTTTGAGTCAAAGGGCTGTTATTTGCATTAGTGTAGAAAAATTTTATTAAGCAATGTATTTTATCAAAAATTAGTCTGTAGTTAAATTGGGGGTACATGTAAAAGGATACTATTATATTTTGGGGTTTGTAAACTGCATAATATTTTTTTTTTAAATACACCTGCTGTAGCCACCTGCAATCCTAAAAACACCTGTCCCATCCATAGAGCACCCCAAAATATCTATCCCAGTACTTTAACCCAATTTTCAAACACTTTGCATTTTCACCCCAAAAATTACATGCTTTTTTAGGGGGTATTTATAAATTGTTGACCTTTTTTTTGCCTAATTAGTCATTGGGGGAGTGCCCAAAGGGTTCTGAACCAAGGCCCTGATTCAGAGCCGTTCGTTAGAGGCAGTACGCTCGTTGCGTTCCGATGTTGAGTAACCGCGCATGCGTCGGTGTTACACTGCGCATGTGCGTACGGCAGATTGCGAGTTTTTTTGGTCTCGTTCGTCAAATAGCGTACAGGAAGTGACATGTCAAATGTGATTGACAGAACAGGCCGTTTTTGGGCGATGACGGGGGTGGAGATGGAAAAACGCAGGCGTGGTGAGGCGTTTTTGGGGCGTACATACATTAACAAATGCGAACGTCAAATGTGTTCGTACAAACTCATACGTCACTGGATGATCCTCTTTCCCTTCAAAATGCTCGCACAGCTTAGGGGCTGGATAACTCGACCACAGTGGCGATGGCCTTCTGCTCCGTCCTGGGACTCCACGATGTTGCATCGATTAATCACGGCTTGTCAGAAACTCAATTAGTGTTGGATTGAAAACCGGCTTGGTATGTGTTTGGAAAGCAGTTATTTTGGATAGCACAAAACCGAACGCAGGTGGAAATCATAGCTGCTAATGTCAGGATTACACAATCAATTAGCGTACATTTGTGGGGGTGTATTTTGGCCGCAATGTGTTCGTTTTTGGACTATTGTAACAATAATGTCATCATGTTTAGGTTTGGTCCCTCATTTTGTGTTTGCAAGGTGTTTTTTACTCCTTAGGTAATGTTTTAAACGTTCCTTAACAAGCACTTTTTTTTCAATGTGTAATTTGTCTTTTTGAACGTTGTTGGCTTTTGGGCCAGGATTAAAAGTAACCCATTTTGTCAAGAATGTCATAATACAAAGTCGTACATTTCTGGAAAATGTATTTGTATCCACCCATAAATAAAAACACATATTGAACTACAACATTTTGGGCACTGTTCCACAATATTTATTAATTGTGCAAACAATAATTTTGGAATAAACGTAAATGTAAAAATTAAAAACAATTCACAAGAAAGGAGAGGGAAGTTTTGGCCAGAAAGGAATATGAGGCAAGCACAGAAGGAGTGTGGGAAAAATAGCCAATGGTGTCACCGTTTTTTCGCCCGTTTGGCTGGGGGAGGGAGGGCGCCAGACCGGGTCCGGGATGTCATCGGGCTGGCCTGTCCAGAGGCAGATGTTGTGGCCTTTGGACTAGGCACAGGGCTAGGCACATTTGGAGGATTGGCTGATGTTGTGCCTGAGGTGGAGGATCCTGATGTTCCGGCAGGAAGGGAGGTCGGCTCCACCATGTGCTGGCGAACGAGCTGCTCCAGGGCAGTGGCGATGCGGATGTTGGCCAGACTGGCGTCCATCCTCTGCAGAATCTCCGTATGGAAATCCGATTTTAATTGAGTTCTGTGAGGAGGGACACTGCCTGCGAGGGGGATTGCCCTGGACTGGCTTCTGCAGTATCCTCAGCCAGATGTACTGGTTCCTCCCCTGCAGAGCCAGCAGAAATTCTGCGGCCAAGGCTCCCCTCTGGAGCAGACTCATCCGCCTGTGTCTCTGTTGGAAAAATGAGAAAAGACTCACATAAGAATCGACATATTGGCACAATAACATTTCACAGTTGGTGACATCACAACATTTACCTGGGACAACATGAGGAGCCGCAAAGTCTGGCATGTCCATATCCAAACACCTCCACAGGCTGCACACACCCCTGTGCCAGCTCTTCTAAATCTGTAAACTCCAATGACACAGGGGTGGGACCTCCACCTGTCCCCCTTGCATGCCTAGCCCTGTGTGCCATTTTTTGTTTCAGGCGATATTTGAAGTCTTGCCATCTGTGGGTTAAATGGGAACCATTACTTTTTATTTGATTTGGTTGTTGGTTTTAGGGTGGTCAAGTGTTTACTTACGCCGTTTGACATCCCGGGCTAGACGTACATAATCCCCCACCCTATTGACATCCACGGCTACCTCTTCCCACATTCTCCACTTCTGGCTTGCACTCATATTCCTGTCTGCCTGTGGCAGGATGTCCACACACTTCTGTATCAAAACCTCCATCTCCTTTCTTGTGAATTGTGGCTGCCTTTTCTTTTTGGCAGCTTTGCCCGGATTACTGGGCCCAGCAGCCTCTTCCATGTCATCCTCCTCACCTATTTGTGGTAATTTGAAGAAATCTCAACTTCCCAACTTGCAGAATAATATGTTTATAATTAATCATTGAGTCAAAATGCATGAAATACTTACCGCGGGACTGTTGTCCATTGTTTTCCTGGTCTGTATCCATGTGTGTTGTTCCAACTCCAAATACACCAGAATTGTGTTTTTGTCTCGTGACGTATTTATACATGCGTCCTTTTTTTGCGGCCGCATCATTATTTGTGCGTTCCTCTGATACTTCCTTAATTTGGGCGGGAAACTAAACACTATTTATGGGTTGTGGCATTTTGACTCGAGGTGGCGTTTATTGAATGTTGGAGGTTACGTTGGTTGGAGTTGATTGTTGGCTGGTTTAGGAGATAGCGTTTATTGTTTTTTTGGGGGGGGTTAGCGGTTTTTCTTGGTTTTCCGTTCCTTTTTTTTCACTTTTGTTTTTTTGGCTCGTTTCCAGTTTTGGTAAGTTGGGGGAAGTATAATTTCGGGGAAATTTGTCTCTCATTGTGGTGTTCATTTTTCTAATATGTTTTTTCCGTCATTTCATCTCTCTTAGGTTTTTTTTTGGCTCTGCCCCAAAGACATTTTGGTCCGGTTTCTTAGCTATTAGCTCTTGGTAAGTTCATGTGTTAAATTGTTTAGGGGTTGTTCTTGTTTGTCTGTACGCAACTTTGGTTGGCCTTCCACATGTTACGTTGTTTTTTGCCAAATCGCAATCTGTGTTTTTTGTTACTTTTTTTACCGGCGTTATTGTGCCCTGTATTTGTGAACTAATTAGCGTATTTTTACTACTTACTATTGTGCCCTGTATTTGCGAACTAATTAGCGCATTTTTACTACTTACTATTGTGCCCTGTATTTGCGAACTAATTAGCGCATTTTTACTACTTACTATTGTGCCCTGTATTTGCGAACTAATTAGCGCATTTTTACTACTTACTATTGTGCCCTGTATTTGCGAACTAATTAGCGCATTTTTACTACTTACTATTGTGCCCTGTATTTGCGAACTAATTAGCGCATTGTGAAATGTGTATTCATCCCTTAATAATGTTTTTGGTCGCCTGGAGCATTGGTAGCTTACATTTGGCCTCTATTTGACGTAGTGTGCGTAACGTCGTTTTGCTCTTGGGCCAAATGTGTGTGTGTCCCCTTTTATGTTTTGTGTTGCTTAAATTTGTGATAATGACATGGCCAGCATAAAATGATGTATATTTTTGATGTTATTATTTGCAGTTACAACATATCATGACAATACCCCGGCATGTAAGCATCAATGGATGGTATTTGAAAGCAAAGTTACATATATTTTTTAAATGTTTGTTGTAAAAAGGCTGACCTTCCAATGTTGTCATTTCAGGTTGATTTGGGTCGGATTGTTCTGGCCTTGCTCCCGGAAGCCGACCAACCTCAATCTCGTCCCAGGCGTAGGCATCGTAGGCGTGCAAGGCCCCAGATATTTCGAACACGTGTCACCCTTTTTGGAATGCCAGATGATGAGGTTTTAAGACGATACCGTCTTCCTCCAAAAATCATCATAGACACTCTCTCATTAATAGAGAGTGATCTTGAGCGGCAAATTGACAGTCCTACAGCAATTCCACCACTAACGCAATTAATGGCGGTGTTACATTTCTGTGCCTCAGGATCGTTCCAAACAACGGTGGGAATAGTGGCGGGCATCTCACAATCCTCCTTTTCCCGGATCCTGAGGGCAGTGATGGAGGCACTTTTCAAGCACCTCCATCATTTTATTCAAATGCCTTTGGATATGGGTGCCCTTAGTGTGGCCAAGGCCAATTTTTACCAAATAGCTGGCTTCCCACACATCATAGGGGTTGTGGATGGTACTCACATACCACTTCAGATCCAGCACGGCTGGAGGCAATATTTAGAAACCGTAAACACTATCACTCCCTCAATGTAATGGTGGTATGTGATGCCTCCCTCCAGATCCTGTCCCTGAATGCAAAATTACCAGGAAGTGCACATGACTCCTTCGTCATCCGGCAATCAGGGATATGGCACAAATTAACCAACCTACAAGCTGGTGATGCGTGGCTTCTGGGTAAGTGGAGACCTTTAGTACTTAACAATGTTAAGCTACATACAGAGTGAGCCTGATGTTGTCTTTTCGTTTTCACAGGAGACAGTGGCTACCCTTGCACGCCCTGGCTGCTCACTCCTTATTTGGCTCCCACACCAGGGCCACAAAGTGAGTATAATTCCGCACTTACTGCCACCAGGCAAGTGGTGGAGCGCTGTATCGGCCTTTTAAAAGGCCGATTCAGATGCCTCCACCGCTCTGGTGGCGAACTCATGTATTTGCCGGATATGGTTTCGAAAATTGTGGTCCTGTGTGGGATATTTCACAACATCGCCATAAGGAGTGGTGTCCCAATGCAGCCAGAGGATGCCTTACCTGAGGATGGCCCCCCCGAGGTTGGTCGGAGGTCAGTATGTGGGGGGGCCATACGCGATGATGTGGTGGCCAGATTTTTTAGGTAATTATTTGCAAAAAACCAGTGTTGATACCTAATGTGTTTGGGTTTGTTTGAGAGCATCTAAGTTTTTGCAAATTTGTTTCTCCCTCTTCTGTTTTTTGACATAATGTTTGGCACTCCAACGATGACTACTTCCTGCTACCCTTACCAAACCTGTATGTGGATATTTTGTGGCTATATTCTTGAACACTTATTGCCACGCCATATATGTGGAATCATGTTGGCATGGTCCTTCGTCAACCAGTTCTTGATTGTATTTTTTTAATGTTTTTTTTTTGGTATGAGTTGTATTTGAGCTTATCACTGTGTGTTTTGTTTGTGAGTGAACACTTTGAATTTTCGGTTAGGTTGTTAATACATTTTTTGAGAGTGAAATGTTGTCCCTTTTTTGTAACGTTACCACCAAGTGTAAGCAGGTTCACACACGTAACATTTGACTAAGGGGTAATCCAGTACTGACGCCATTTGAGCCAAAATGATTCCTTTATTCAGGGTCCAAACCAACACCAAAAGGAAGCCTGTACAATCCTTTGGCGTCGTAAGATTGCCCTAAGCTGCTTGCACACCAACTAGGAACCTGTAAAATGGTGAAATATCTAATTGTGACTACACCAAAAAAGTGAAATCAGATTTGTACTGTTAGGTGTTTCTTGTGGCTGTTTGACCCAAAAATACAACACACACTCTTATTGGGCCAAATGTGAAATCCTTGCATGAACACTCTACTTATGTCAGGGTAAACAATATGTGGTTGGGACAAAATGCATAAGCCAGAACGTAACTTCAAACAAAACAATTTATTTACAGAATGTTGAAAAAAATAAAAACTACTCCCTAAGGAGGACCGACATACGGTCAAGGACCACCAGCACCCCGATGATTTGGCTGTGCATCTGGGCCACACATCCGGCTAAATTTGCCCGAAGCCTCTGTTCCTCTGTGGGTGAGAAAAAATTGGGGATTAATACAACAATAGTGAAAACACATAAACAGTCAATTGTTAAAAAAAAAAAAAAAAACAACTTTATTACAAAACTGCATTAAAAAACTACACACTAAAATGGTGTAGGGCAAAAATACAAGGCCTATGTCCAAATTCAGACAGGTGTGCTATGTGTATGTTGAAAAAAGCAGTAACAGGTTACGGCAATCGACCAAAACCACTTATTTTTGGGTTAAACACACAAAAAACAAAAAAATACAAACAAAAAACAAACAGTTTGTGTCGAAAACAACCAGCAACAAAAAACATACCGGAAGACCCAACGCCAGCTACAGAAGGCCCTCCATCGTCCTCCTCGGAGGTGGGTCCATTCCCCAAAGATCGGGGCGGTGTAATGACCGACTCCGGGGAGGGGGTCATTCGAAGAGGGGTGGTTGGAGGAGAGGGGGAATTGGGACGGAGGGGAAGGAGTCCAGAAAAATCTGGCTGAGGGTGTAGGAAGGCTGGGGAGGAGGGGGGAATAGGGGAAGGAGTGGAGTTGGAGTGTTGGCTGGGGGGGGGAGAGTGGCCGTGCTCGCCGTCTGGCGGGACGCTAATGGCGTAGTCTTTGCTGGGCCCCTAAAAGATGGCAAACAAATTGTGGTTAGTTCCATCACAAATTCGCAAAAAAAAAAAATTTCAAATGCACCCCCAAAACCAAACCAAAAAAAAAAAAACTAGAATGAATAAATATGAAAGACAGGGAAAACATGGCCAGGCAGATATGAGGAGAATGAGTAAATATGAAAGACAGGGAAAACATGGCCATGCAGTTATGAGGAGAATGAATAAATATGAAAGACACGGAAAACATGGCCATGCAGTTAGGGCCACAAAGACAAACATGAAAACCACAATCCATTAAACTTACTCGCAGCGATCTGCATGCGAAAGCATGCCAGCAAGCGGGGCGTCCGCCGTTGCAGGTCCGACCACCTGCGCTCCAGCTGCCCGATATGGCGGCGTGAGCCGAAGGAGCGCAGGCGGGCTCGAACCTCCGCATATGCGGATCGCTTCTCCCGGTTGGTGATGGGTGGAGGCTGGCTGGTTATCCGCCGATCCATCACCTCCGTAAGCACCAGCAGCTCGCGCCTGGTGAATGCGGAGGCTCTCATGATGGCAATGGAGTTTTTCTAAAAAATCATTTTTGATAAAGTGCTGAAAAATTTTATGATTGGCTAATGTATTTAGGATATTAACAGGAGCAATTCTATTGGTTAGTGTATGAGTCATGTGTTCGACAGGGCCAGAAATATGAGGAGACTTATGATAGGCTTAATGCAGCGACATGCGTAAGCAAATTAACATAAAAAAATAAACTCCATGAAATATGCGGGCCGAAAAACAAATACACCAATTATTTAATAGGGGTTAACATGTATTTTGACAAATACAAGCGAATGTTTAAGCCGTACGTATTCTGCGGGTAAACACAAACACGGACATAAATAAAGTTTATTGCATTGTATAAAAAAAAAAAAACAATTAAGCTAATTGATATATTGATTGGCATGTTACGATTGAGGGAGGTAGGCAGAATAAACGAGCAGTTAATCGAAATGTCTCAGGCCAACTTCCGGGTTGTACTAGTGCGTGCGTTCCCTTCAAACCACTTCGGGGATGTACGCTCGCTATTTGGCTCGCTCGTTAGTTAGAGGAGGGGTCGCCTGAGTTTGGGGAGGATGTTTTGATGCGAATGAAAATACGAGCGTGTGCCAGAATTTAAATATTTCTTTACGTTCGCCCAACGTACGAACGGCCACTTGCGTCCGGCTCTGAATCAGGGCCCAAGTTCCCACTTTTTTACTCATAAATAGGGATTTTGAACTTCTTTTCTCCTGCATTTTGGTGGAGAAACTTTTTTGCCTGTTTTTGCTTATGGAGTTTTCGCCTTGGCGAAAACGTCCTAGAATTGAATAGGGCGATGCTTCGGAAACAGGCTTTTCGCCTCTAATTGAATACGGGCCTTACAGTCATCACAGATAATGGGAGCAACATGGTTGCTGCATTCAGACTGGAAGAAGAGAAACTAAGCTCTGAAGATTGAATGAGGAGGCAAGGTAATACTATTAGAGTTATTATATTTCAAATAAAAATACATTTCCAGAAATATTTTCATCAAAATAATAATAAAGTCATCTGTTTGTCCCCTGTCTGTTTCTTAGGTGTGGAGGCATTGTAGAGTGGACACCCTGTTTTGTTCACACATTATAGCTAGTTGTCAACATAATCCACAAAGAAGTCTCTGTTGCACGTCTCTTGGAAGAGGTAAAAGCAGTTGTCAAACAGCTTAGCAGGTCTTCAGTTGCAATGGAGAAACTTCACCAGCTATGTGGACTTACTGTACTTAAAGATAGTCTGACAAAATGGTCCAGCCAATTTCAAATGGTTTTGCACTTCTTCAGGTAAAGAATTCTGTGGTCCAAGTTGCAGATGACATGGGTTGGGATTGTCTCCTGCCAAGTGAGTGGATGAAGTTATCTGCTGTCCGAGATCTCTTGCTGCCCTTTGCTGACCATACAAAAACACTAATAGGGGTATTCAATATGGGAGCGAAAGCTCAGTTTTTGCGATGTTTTCGCACCTATGACGTCATTATCGCAGGTTTTGCTTTTACACTGTATTCAATTTCAAAGACTTTTCGCAGGTTCGAAAAGTCTTTGAAAAAAAACGGGGATAACTTTTCACCACTGAATAGGTGGCGAAAAAAGGTGCAGAATTGGGATTTAGGGGTGCAGGCTTAAAAAAAATAGCCTGCACTCTTCAGAATGACCCCTTGAAACGATCTGTGTCAAAAAAAAATCAGGACACCTCAAAAAAAGCACTTTGAATTTTGGGTGCCAAAAAAAAAATGTTGGGGAACAAAGTTACAAAATAGCGAACATGACTCTGGGGGGGTCCCCAAGTATGCCCCAGGTGTTTTTTTCATTGCAGCTCCTTGCGGCAGGTGGGTTTTTCACGATTTTTTCAAGTCTCTTTAGCAACTTTAAAATATGCTGACCCCCATTTTCAAGTACCCCATATTTGCTGGGCATAGTTATTTTTCCTCAAAAAAAATCTAAATGCTCTTCTGCACCACTTTCTTCAAAGTCGCATTTATGCACTTGCCGCGGCTATTAGAAACCCCGACTTCCTTCAGGAGTTAAAAATGGGGGTACCCATAGTGATACCCCATGTGTAGACATCTTTAGGGGGGTCCCTAGAATATTTCCTGAAAATTCCCGTTTGTGTTATCCTGTAAAAAAAATTAGTAAAAATGCCAAAAGCCAAACCAGTCCCAGGCTTGCAGCCAGTGGTGGTTTCTAAAAATACAGGGAACAAAATGTGTAGGGTTCCACCGTATTTTAGAAACCAAAACCAGGCTGCAGGGACTAGTGCTGGTTTTAGAACATAGGGGGCAAAAACGACGTGGGTACCCCTTATATTTAAGACCAGCACCAGACCCAACCGACCGGGGTGTAATACCGCAGCCCGGAGACCCAATCACCGGGGCTCCAGGTCCAAAGCATTACACCCCAAGTCGGTCAGCGCAAGCCGGTGATCTCGGGGGAGTTGGGGACACCCCAAAAAAGGGTCCCCCCTCTCCTGAGCACCACAAGCTTACGGTGAAGCCTGGGGCTCATCCCCATACCCCTGGAGCGGTGGGTTAGGGGGTAATAGGGGGGCCAAATAATGTAACACTATTGTACTTTACAGTTTAACTACAAGTGCCAGCATGCCTGCCATTTTGCACTTGTGGAACAGACAGACATGCGGCACCTGTAATTTCACTGTAAAATAAATAGTTGAAAAAAGACAAAACACACACACCGTGCCCAGTATAAGTTTATTACAGACACCTACCCATTCAAACATACCTATACCAGAAGTTTCTGTCCCCTTCTCCAGTAGAGATCCTTAAAACTTGGCCCTGCAAGGAAGATTTCATACTCACCTACATCCAGCGCTGGTCTCCACAGTAATCCATGGGATTTAAAAAAAAAAAAAACGCATTTAGCCGAGCCACGCAACACAGCTATCTGTATGTGTGTTGTCATACATACAGATAGTTCCCGAATGAACGCAGCTGGCACTTCATGGGGCATTGCAGTTCCGTCAGCCAATCAGCGGCATCGCTGACTGTAGAGCGCCCGCTGATTGGCTCTGGCAACTGACAGTTCCCACATGGGCTGACTCACCCACGTGGGAACTGTCAGTTGCCGGAGCCAATCAGCGGGCACTCTACAGTCAGCGCTGCCGGTGATTGGCTGACGGAACTGCAATGCCCCGTGAAGTGCCGATAGCTGCCATTCGGGAGCTATCTGTATGTATGACAACACACATACAGATAGCTGTGTTGCGTGGCTCGGCTAAATGCGTTTTGTTTTTTTTTAAATCCCATGGATTACTGTGGAGACCAGCGCTGGATGTAGGTGAGTATGAAATCTTCCTTGTAGGGCCAAGTTTTAAGGATCTCTACTGGAGAAGGGGACAGAAACTTCTGGTATAGGTAAGGATGTGTGAATGGGTAGGTGTATGTAATAAACTTATACTGGGCACGGTGTGTGTGTTTTGTCTTTTTTTAACTATTTATTTTACAGTGAAATTACAGGTGCCGCATGTTTGCTGGCACTTGTAGTTCCACAAGTGCAAAATGGCACGCATGCTGGCACTTGTAGTTCCACTGTAAAGTACAATAGTGTTACATTATTTGCCCCCCTTATTACCCCCATACCCACCGCTCCAGGGGTATGGGGATGAGCCCCAGGCTTCAGCGTAAGCCTGTGGTGCTCGGGAGAGGGGGGACCCTTTTTTGTGGGTCCCCAACTCCCCCGAGATCACCGGCTTGCGCTGACCGACTTTGGGGTGTAATACTTTGGACCTGGAGCCCCAGGTAATTGGGTCTCCGGGCTGTGGCATTACACCCCGATCGGTTGGGTCTGGTGCTGGTCTTAAATATAGGGGGTACCCAACGTCGTTTTTGCCCCTATATCTAAAACCAGCACTAGTCCCTGCAGCCTGGTGTTGGTTCCTAAAATACGGTGGAACCCTACACATTTTGTTCCCCGTATTTTTAGAAACCACCACTGGCTGCAAGCCTGGGGCTGGTTTGGCTTTTGGGGGGGGACCTTATGTCATTTTTTTTGTAATTTTTTACAAATTTTTTTTACAGGTTAACTAAAACGGGAATTTTTGGGAAATATTCTAGGGACCCCCTAAAGATGTCTAGACATGAGGGATCACTATGGGTACCCCCATTTTTAACTCCTGAAGGAAGTCGGGGTTTCTAATAGCCACAGCAGGAAAAAACACCTTGCAAAGCTATTTAAAAACCTAACTTTCTTTTGCAGGCAAAAAAGGGGTTACCCATAGTGATCCTCCATGTCTGGACATCTTTAGGGGGGTCGCAGGCATATTTCCCGAAAATTCCTGTTTTTTTCCGTAAATGGGGTCAAGGGTCATTTTTTAAAAAACAGGGATAATTTTTCTAAGCACTATAGCAAGTGAAAAAAAATGCAGAATAGGGGTTTGGGGGTGTAGGCTTATAAAAAATAGCCTGTAGTTTTGGGAATGTCCCCTTAAAAGGAAATGTTCAAAAAAAATGTCCTTAAAAAAAAATCGGGACACCCTTGAAAAAATTAAAAAAAATTTGGGTTTAAAAAACAAAAAATTAGGTAAAAATAAAACAAAGTAAAAAAATTATTTCTGGTGGGGTTCCCAAGTATGGGGCGGGAGTTTTTTTCATTGCGCAAAGTAGCGGCAGGTGCATTTTTGCAGAATTTTAAAAAATTACTTTTAGGGACTTAAAAATATGCTAGTACCCATTTTCATGTACCCCAAATTTGATGAGACCACTTAAAAAAACGAAAAAAAAAACCTAAGTGCTCTTCTGCATCACTTCTTCAATGTCGGGAAAAAAAACACCTGAACGGCTATTTAAAAACCCTGACTTTCTTCTGCAGGCAAAAACGGGGGTACCCATAGTGATCCCCGAGGTCTGAACATCTTTAAGGTGCATACACACTAGACGATATGCTCCCTGAGCGATATCGTCTAGTGTGTCCCCGGCAGGCTGTGCTCAATGTCGTTCATGACATTGAGCACAGCCGCTGAACGATATCATTAGCGATATCGTTCAGCGCTGGGCTCTCTCACCCATTCCCTGACATGCAGCAACCTGACGAGGTCGTCAGGTTGGCCTGCATGTCAGCCCGATGAACGAGGATGACGAACGACCCGCGGGAACGCGCGTCGTCGTCATCGTTCATCTTTTTTGTGTTAAAAATGGACGATAAAGTGGACGACTGAACGATAACGATATCGTTATCGTTCAGTCGTCCACTTTAATCGCCCAGTGTGTACGCACCATTAGGGGGCTCCTACAATTAATTTCTCAAAATTCAAGTTTTTTTTCGCCAATCCAAGTATCGCCAGGTCCCGTTTTCAACGATTTCAAATTGAATACGGGGATAAGCGGGAGCGCACGATACTTTTTCGCTGGCAAAACCTCCGATGTGCGGCGAAAACCTTGCAGGCGAGGTTAACGTTTCATATTGAATACCCCTCTAAAAATGATACAATTTCTCTATCTTTGTTTGTGCCAGCCTTACATTGAGTTTGTTGAAAAATTCACTTATTAAAAAAATTTACTTCAGTGCCCCTCCAAGGGTTATTTGCCCTAAAGCTTAAGCTTCATTAGTTTCACAGTAAATCTGCCTCTGCTTACAGGACTTGATCACTCACCTCTCCCAGTTATATCTGGTATAAGCTCATAGAGACCTTCGTGGAATGGCAGACAAAATGAAAGTTAACCTGGAATACTGCTTTTGCTGCTTCCTATTTCTCAATGAGGCAACGTTCTCTCCACTTGCAGCTGCTGCTTATTTTCTTGACCCAACAGTTGCTGGAGACACAGATGATAGAATCCATTCACTTTTGGATAAAGCAGAAAAACTCTCCTCAGTGCATTCACATTTATTATTTATTACCAGTTATTTATATAGTGCACATATATTCCGCAGTGCTTTACAGAGAATATTTGGCCACTCACGTCAGTCCCTGCCCCAGTGGAGCTTACAATTTATATTCCATATCACATGCTCACACACATACACACTAGGGTTAATTTGTGTTGGGAGCTGATTTAACCTACCAGTATATTTTTGGAGTGTGGAAGGAAACCAGAGTACCCGGAGGAAACCCACGCAAGCACAGGGAGAATATACAAACTCCACACAGGTAGGGCCGTTGTCGAACCCATGGCCTTAGCGCTGTGAGGTAGTAATGCTAACCATTACACCGTCTGTGCTGCCCAACATCAACAAAGGGGAAGGATGAGTTGAATAAAGATGATGGGGATGTATCAATGAAGATTGATGTTGAAGAGGTGCCCTCATTAAGATTAAAGCAATCACGATATAGCTTTTTGTCCACCAAGTCAGCATCTTCACTGTCAAAACTACCCAAGGTCAGTGCTCAGCAAGAGATAAGGAAATACAAAAATGAGCTTTCATCTCAGAAGATCTCAGATTTTGAGCATGGAAAAGACTTTTGGCTAGCACAGAACTCAGTGAAATATGTGAGTTTGAAGCCTCTGGTCCTAGATTTACATGCAATGCCTGCATCACAGGCTTTTGCCAAGCGGGTGTTTAGTGTTACAGGGAACCTGACAAGGGCCCATCGCAACAGGGCAAGGGTCATCTTGGAGAGAAGTGCCATCCTGAAACTAAACTGTACTACATAAACTGTAGGTCAGGAAAATCAAAGATTAGCTACATTTTATTAAACTAATGTGCCTTATTTGCAGTTTCAACAATTTGGCTGTAATCAATTTGTATTGTTTTAATTAATACTCTTTTGAAGTAGGATTATTTTAACAAGTATGAGTTCTAGCTATTGGCAGAAAATAAATAAGACCTGTGAAGGAAATATGATTGTGTATCAGGGACGTGCAGTCAGGGGAGGCAGAGCCTCACCTGTCAGACTCCCTCCCCTATCATACTCCCTGTCATGCTCTAGAGTTTTGATATAAAAACTGTGTTTTTATACATGTGCCTCCCCAGCGATTGACCTCACCACACGTCACTGTTGTGTATTGCACAAATTTAAGGCATTCATTTGTATATTATATATGGGAGTACTACGGTAAGTCAGTACAACTACACTGTGACTTTACGTCAACTGCAATTTTAAATAAGCAACTAAGGGCCCGATTCAGCAGTGGATGATAATGCGATCACTGCTGCGAAAATTTGCTAATACCTGCCAGAGCAGCGCTGGCATAAATACACCCCCTACTGTTCTTCCTTCTCAAATCCATCCAATGTCGCACTCCTGTGTAAACATCAGTACCATCAACGCACATCAAGCAGTCACTCAGCATGTGCAAACATTGCAGCTTTCCTCACCAGTGGTGTAACTAGGGTATTTGGAGCCCAGAGCAAGTTGAAGAACAGCGCTGCCCCCCCACCCACACACACAGGCACATAGCCGCCCCCCCACCCACACACACAGGCACATAGTAAAATATATTTGCATGCTGAAGGCGCGCGGCAAAAAATAGTCACATACCAAAGGGACGTGGTCACTGAAAATGGGGCGTGCCAACATGACACGCCACCCAACATCTCTTCTAAATCTCACTTCTAAAAACTCTCACTTTAGTAAATTTACTCCTAAGACTAAACTAAAATCAAAATCCTTGTCAAAATGAACACTGCCTGCAGTGAAATTAGCTACATCAAGGTGTGTACTGTACATTCAGTATTCTGCACTTCATCTCTGCATTTACCATAGAGATGAGCGTCCATGCTGTCTGCAACATGTGGGCAATGGGCCTGATTCAGAGCCGGACGCAATTACAGACCATCCAACATGACCCGTTCCATTAGGTACAAAATGCTCTGCTTCTGGACTTCCCTCTTAATTTATGATTGCCACCACCTGTGGTGAAACACCTGTCTCATCAATTACCTAGTTCAACACAGGTGACTGCAACTATACATTAGGTGGGAAATCCAGGAGCAGAGCATTTTGTACCTAATGGAATGGGTCATGTTGGAGGGTAAGCAATTAGCGCTCGCTCGTCCAGAAAATAGGGGTGGCTATTCAAATGAACCGTTCGCTCTTTGCGGTCTGTTCACGCCTCTAGGTCTGAACGAGCGAACAAAACTTGCGGTCGTTTTTTGGAAAAATATGCCCCCTGGCCGCTCGCATCCTACGTCATGTCCGCTATTTATTAGATTAATCGAGTACATCGACCAGCGTATGAACTGCTCGCTATTCTTGTGGTTGGTTTTTGCTACCACAATCTTGCGAGCAGTTCTGGCTATAAAATAACCCAGTGACGTGGTCAATGACGCTGCTGTATTAATTATGCACACCCTCAAAACGCCCGTTTTGACCTTTAAGCACGCCTGCGTTCGGATCTCCACTCCCCGTTTTCAAGCACCTTCCCCTGTTACCACCCACATACGCCTCATTCTGTCACTCAAAATAGCAGGCATTCGCTATTTAGCGAACAAACGAATTTCAGCAGCACTGACTGGTTCGCGCATGCGTAGAACGATCCGTATGCATGCGCAGTTGGGCAAACATCGCTCGGAGCGAACGAGCGGCCGCTTACGAGCGGCTCTGAATCAGGCCCAATGTCTGTACTGCAAGTAAAATGTTATTGTTTTAAATTGTCATGGTTATCTCATTATTATTATTATCCTTTATTTATATGGCACCACAAGGGTTCCGCAGCGCCTTACAAAGTACATAAACAAATGAGAACACAAGAAAAACAGTTATTAACAGTACAAACAATTAAGGACAAATACATGATTTAAAAACATTGATGCATAACATTTAAATAAGCAGCAGGGTGTCAGCAACCAAGCGTTAGGTGCTGTTGTAATTTAAAATATAAGTAAGGGAAGGAGAAGCACGTGAGGGAAGACGGCCCTGCTCGTGAGAGCTTACATTCTAAAGGGGAGGGGCAGACAAACAGAGGTGACACAGAGGACCTGTATTGTGAGGAAGGAACATGGAGTAGTGGGACTTAGGATGAGTGCTGGAAAGCTTTGAAGAAGGAAGGGTTCTTGAGATCTCATTTGAAGATTAGGAGTCAGGAAGCAAATTTATCAAGGAATTTTGGACGAAAAAAGGTAGCTGCTCAAAGAAGTTGGAAGAGGCGAATGTCATGAGCATTGAATGGAAATAATAAAATTGAGAGTTTAGCAGATAAGAGTTGGTGGGAGTGACCAGATGATAGAAGTACCCCAACACAGTGGCAACCTCCAGGCCAGGGAGTGTTAAAGAATGTGAGGCCCCCAATGGAGATAGCTGCAGGAGAAGTGGAGTCAGATGGGTAAATCCAGGATTTGGTGATGGCTTGGAGATTCAAGGAGTTGGAGATGCAGCTGTCATGGACGGGGACCAGTTGATTATAGACAGAACTAGCTTTCCAGAGGACACAGGAGAGAGGGACAGAGTTAGGAGGAGAGAGAAGAAGTAGATTGTTAGGGTTGCTGTAGTGTGTCATTGAGATTGATTTAGAGCAGAGGGATAAGGATAGTGTGAGTATTTGGTGGGCTTCAGAATGAGGAAGGGTGACAGAAGGTGGTGGGCAGGGTGGAGGTATAGTGTGGTGTGGGTGGAGAAGAGGAGAAGTAACTTGGAGAAAAGGAGGGTGCAGGGCTTAGTGGTAGAATAGCAGGACAATGGTGGAATAGGAGTAAATAATAATGGAGTTATGGGAGATATGGTGGAGAGTACTAGATGGGATGATGGGAAACAAAGGAGAGGAAGGAGGGGGAGGAGACTATGGAGGGAGGAAAGAGATGGGAACTGGTGGTAGAGGAGAGAGTTATGTAGCTGCTGATTGGGGGGGAGCAGAAGAAAAGAGAGACAAAGTGTAGATGATGGAATTGAGAGAGAAACGGCAGTAGTAGTGATGAGCGTGAGATACAGGAACAGTACAGTTAAAATCTCTAAAAATCAGATAAAAGGAAGAACAGTGCTGGTAGATGTAAAGGCACAACTACAATAGTATCTAATAAACAAAATGAGTTTGTAGCTGTTAAAGTTGCAAGACTTTAACTTTAGGATAAAGTATCTAATCTATCTTAGCTGTTTGGCATGGAATGCGGTCCCTAAGTTGACAGTGACAATGTCGACACTCATGATGTTGACACCAGGAGGTCATTCTTGAAGTCGATATGGTTAAAATTTTGACATAATTAAAGTCAACATTGACAGAATGATGACATATGAAATGTCCACATTGTTAAAAATGGCGACATTTCCATTAGAGTTTGGATTAACGTTAGGGTTACTGTTAGGGTTAGCGATTGAAGCACAGTAAAAATATATTGTCGGCATTTCAACAAGGTCAACATTACATCAGTGTCGACATGCTGAATGTCGACATTATGAACATGCTCAATCGACGTGTTCATTCTATATATAAAAACAAATGTACTGACTGACTGACTCACTGATTTATCAACGCCCAGCCCAAACTCCTAGACCTAGAAACATGAAATTCAGGGAGGATATGCCTTCCATGACATGAGCACCCACTTAGCAGGAATCTTTCAAAATTCAACCCCTTAAAGGGGTAAAAAGTGGTAAAATGTTTCCTCTCGACTGAGCTGATTGGGTGACAAAGCAACATGTCCTAAATGCTGTGGGATTGGAAGCTCATTGTCTGGGTCGAGTGGTGGCTTCAGAGGTGTGGCTGCAGCGCAGTCCAATATTCAAATAGGGGAGCCACACCAACTGCCAGTGATGTTTTGGCAGCAGTTGGGGTGACAGTTGGTGTGGCTCCCCTATTTGAATATTGGACTAAGCTGCATCCTCACCTCTGGAGTCACCACTGCTAAGGGCTTAACACTTTGACTAGGTCTTTTCCATTTAGATACGTCACTTGCTTTGCATTTGGATTTTTAATTTTCTTGAACATGGAAATTGAGTTTTTGACTGTTAAAGCGGAGGAGGTGCCTTACACCAATGTCCCCATCACAGGAGATGGAGCCTGCCTGTTCCAATCCCTCTCCTATCTCATGAATGACACTCAGCTAATGGCTAGGGAGATGCGTGAAGTAATTGTGAGGCACCTGGTGGACAACTGGGAGGAGTTCTCCATGGTGTCCCATGACAGCAAGGGGAACAACTACACCAGCTCCGCTGAGTATCTCTTTAACATGTCCCAAGCCTTTACATATGGTGGTTTATATGCAAACTGGGGGCAGCTGGGCAACTTTTGAGTTAGTCTTTGAGGTTTACCACAACAATGAGCTCTATGACAGTTTCGGTGCTGAACATCACCCTGTGAGGAGGCTACGCTTTACGTAGGGCCTCACTAGAAGCCATTGCCATGTGTACCTGCCATGTGAACCTCAAAAACCATCATCACCACACCATCCCTCCTCCAGCCCCTCTCACAGGCATAACTTCTTTCTATCCCCAAGAAGGCTCCTGCCAAATGTCGTGCCAGATATACCCACGCTAAAAGGAGGAAGCAACTTCAGGATGCAGCAAGGAAATATGCGCTGATTAATCCTATGGTGCACCGTGCTGCCCCTTTACTCCAGAGGCATAAAATAAACTATGTAAGTTAAGTTAAGATGGTATGAAGGAAATGAAAATATCTAGGTTCATCTAGTGTCAACATAAAAACCATGTCAACATTGTCATGTTGACATTTTGTACGTCTATGTAATATACTACACCCACTAGATACTATAAGCTTACAAGCATAGTGAATATTAAAAAAAATATACACATAACTGACTTAAAAAATCTATGCACAATGATTAAAGGTGCATTATGGGCCTAAATCAGAGCTGAATGCTATTCCGATGTTCACGCAGTTGAACGATTATCGGTAGTCTGCGCATGCGCCCCAGCCGCATTGCGCACGCACTGCAAACGAATTGTGATTGTGCATGCTGTGAAGATTTGTCCGTATCTGAATCAGGTCCTATGTAAACAAAATAGTAGTGCTGATTTACAGGGGCGCCGAGGGGGGGAGCGGGTACAGATTACCCAGGCCCGGGCTACCTGAGGGGCCCGGCGGGGGCCCGGGTCCGATGCCGCCCCCTCCTCCCTCACAGCAGCTCAGCACACAGCTGAGCTGCAGTGGGAAACTGCTTATGAGCAGCAGCCACAGCATTCTCCTATGCCTGTGTGGGGGAGCGATCACACTGATCGCGCCCCTCCTGGCTTTGTGCTGGGCTGAGGGGGCTCAGAGCACCATCTTGCCAGCACGCAGCGCTGTATAGCGGGGCTGAAAATCTCTTTTTTTTTTCCAGAAGCGGGGTGTGGCCACGCCTCCCGCGATTAGGCCATGCCCTCTGTTACCCGGGCCCGCCGCGGCTCTTGGCGGACCTGCTGATTTAGTGACAGGACAGACAGACTAGGCCTGGGAAACAAACATAGTGTCAGTGTAACAGTGAGATACAATGTGCAGTATTTACTTACTGATTTACCTTTATAGAAGATAGGGTGGTCACCTCCTTTTTCTTTGCCCAACTTTACCAATTATGGCTGACACAATAGGGTATATTTACTAAAGGTCGATTTATATCGATTTAAAATCAATCAAAATCAATTAAAATCGATGTTAGCTTTCTGGGGGTTAATCACACATTTACTAACAGACAATGTTTATTTAGTTTTTTAAGTATCAGTAAATGTGTGATTTAGCTTCAGAAACACAACATTGATGTTAATCGATTTTGATCAATTTTAAATTGATTAAAATCAACCTTTCGTAAATATATCCTAATGACTGAGGGCCTGATTCTGACCCGCTCGTGAGCGCTGATCGCTCGCAAGCGGGTCGATGCTGCACAAGTGCGCATGCGCGCGACGGAAGCGGCTCCATCGTGCGCATGCGCGAGACCCGAATAACGACGGCCAAGCCCTCGTTAAGGGTCTCGCACCAAAGGGGGTGTGCTGTCGATGGTGATTGACAGCACGCCCCCTTTGGTGGGCGTGCCGGGGGCGTGGCTGCCAAGACGGAGGCGTTCCCATGGGAACACCTACCATCTGGGGCCAGCCCCACTGACATCACTAGTGATGTCAGTGGGAGTGCTTTCGGCTCTGATAGAGCCAAAGCACTGCAGGGCTTGCGGCAGCGAGACCCTACCGCAAGGGTCTCGTCGCAAGCCCGACCATCATTTTGGCCGCTCGCTATAGCTGTGGGTGGTCACCCACAGCTATGCGAGCGTCCAGGAGGCCGCTCCAAAAAGGAGGGGGGACGGCCCTGATTCAGAGCGAGCGCTCTGTCAGAGCGTCCGGCTCTAAATCAGGGCCTGAGAACACAATTTTATAGTTTTCAATTTTCAGGAACTTCAGACCCACTCGCAAGCGCATAGCGCTCGCAAGTGGGTCGATGGTGTGTCAGTGTGCACGCCGCTGCGGTATGTGAGAGCCCTGGAGCGAGTGCAAAAAGCACTCACTCCGGCGCTCGCATACAAAAGGGGCGGCTGTCGATGTTGATCGACAACTCACCCCGTTTGGAACGCTGGGAGGGGGAGTGGCTGGGCAAATGGAGGCGTTCCTGCAGGAACGCCTGCCGTTTGTGGGCGGCCCTACTGACATCACTCATGATGTCAGTAGGTGGACTTCCTGCTCTATTAGAGCAGGAAGTCCACTGGGGCTTGCGGTAACGAGACCCAACCGCAAGGGTCTCGTCGCAAGCCCGATGGTCACGATGGTCTTGACCATCGCGACCATCACCTGGCCGCTCGCATAAGCTGTGGGTGGAAACACACAGCTATGCGAGCGGCAAGGAGGCCGCAACTAAAAATACAAGCGCCCGCCCTGATTCAGAGAGAGCGCTCGCTTTTTGCAAGTGCCTCTGAATCAGGGCCAGGGTTCTAAGTATCTGTCAAGGACAGATATTAACACACAAACTATGCATTAATAGTAGTTTTACATTAAGTATTTGGTATTGAATCAAAAGTTCTCAGTTTAAGATAACCATCTGCAGAGCTCACATAGTTGTACAACAGGCACAAATATGAAATTATCCTACAAGTTATCCAATTCCAACACTATTAGCAACAAGTAGAACTAGCACCGGTTTCACTATCTAAAGTTTACAGTATAGTGCAGTATAAAGCCAGTTTGCGATTATAAGTCTCTGATGGTTTAATCCTAGGTCGACCTCGGTGGTGCACAGTTCTCCCACTGTTGCTTTTTGAGATTAATCCTAATTGCTTAGTTAGCGGTCAGTCACAACTGAAATAAGTCCTAGCTTTAGTTGGGCTGGGAGATATTACTGAGTTTCTGACCAAGAGGAATGAAGTTCAGACCAATGATTTGTATCCTTCAGGTCACTCAGGGTGGCCGGTGTTTTCACACAGCTGTAGCCAGTGAAGCTGATAACAAGGACGCAGTCATTGGCTTCAGCACGCTCAGAAAACAGGGCCAACACGCCCCCGTTTTTTGGGACGCTGCGTGACTCCATCCCCAAATGGCCGCAGCCTGTCAATCAGACTACGGCATCCGGGCACTGGGAGTGAGCTCGCAGAAGGAGATCTGCACATGTGCAGGACAGAGCTTCATATATCAGAGTTGTACGCAAACCATCAACTAATAATAGCAATATAATCTACAGAAGATTATCATATTGTGCACATCTCTTTTGTATTATGAAAGCATTATAAAAAATATACACTTTCAACGACTTCATATCCTTATATATTTCTTAAAAAATATATACACAATACAAGTTCTTTATTTCCAACTTAATGCAGGATAACTGTAAGAGGGAAGACTTAATATTCCAGATACACCACAATGAAGCTGGCGCTGACATATGCTGTGAATACCAGACAGTTTGATTAAAACTTGATTGGCATCATGCAGCCGACTCTGTAACACTCTGTGATATCTTTTCACTTGCATGCACTGTGGTGTAGCAGCCAGCAGCCCAGAACATTATGCATACACTGCGCTGTGATCCTAAATCCACTGAGTGTTAGAAAAGAGAAAAAGTGCATTAATGTCGAAGAGGTCTGCACATCCCAGGGATTAGAGAGTCTGCCTACGTCCAGAGTCTTCCTATGCACATAAAGTCGGGACGTCAGAATGTAGTATATGTATGTTTGTGACTTGCAGAATGTGACCCATTGAGTGGATATAGAACACCATGTAATGCATTTTGGCAAAGTGTCTAACTAATTATGCAATTTATCCCATAGTAAAAGTTTGTGTGAAACACTTGTTGGATTATATTACTTTCACTTATTTTTGAGCCAATGTTAAAATGTGTTTTACATAATATCATGCTGCTTTTATGCCATATTTGGGCCTATGTATCAACGGGTTAAAGGGAATCATTAAACACAAACAAATGAACTTGAACATCAGGGGAAAGTAGCTCTCCTGCTGTACATACAGGACAGGGAAACATGTTATTCAACATGTGAAGTGACTGCAAAAGTGTAGCAAAGAGATGTAACTTCATAAATTTCATGATTCCAATATTTTAACTTACTTGCATTTTTTTCTCCTTTTATTTTCTTTATTATTATTATTTTCTTTAATATTATTATTATTATTATTATTATTATTATTATTATTATTATTATTATTATTATTATTATTATTATTATCTTTTCTTTATATGGTGCCACCAGGTTTTCATGCACTCGCAAATTATACAATTTGGTATAAAAAAGGTTTAAATAAACAGTGTTAGGGTATAAATGAAACAGTAAAATATTAAACAGGGAGTGCTAACTATTGCTGAGACACCTGCATTCAACCCGTGCATACCTTTTTAAGTCACGACCACTTCACAACACGGCTCGTCCAGCATCCAGGACTCTCACCAAGATCGTTACTTGCTGGAACACTGGTATTGAACCTGTGATAACTGTGATACATCCACGTCCACACCACTACACGGCTCGCCCAGCAAACATTCAGCACTACCACCAGCTGCCAGCACTGTTCACTCCAAACATAGCAAACTATCAGCTGGATCAAGCTGTTCATTTGCAGCAGCCGCTGACACCCGCAACTCCTGCCACAGCAAACTCACAGCACATACCACCTTTTTTTTCCCGGCCGAGACCAACTGCGAATCAGACTGCGAATGGTCTTATGGTGATTATTACAGCCACCCAGTTACATTATTCATCGGATAAGAATTCCCATAAATCGGCTCTATACACAGCCTAAATTCTCAACTGAAAGCCATTTATATCCATCACAAATTATTCAGGCTAAAATCATACGGCATACATCATCATTCCCCTTTTTTTCTGGGACTGTGTGTTTTTAACAGGACTGTCCTTTATGCTCATATATTCATTCATCCTCCATTTAAGAGTTTAATTACTGTGCTTTTTTACATGTATGTCTCAAATGAAATGCCTAGCTTTAGCCCCACGCCGAAATCCCGACGCCCGGTATCCCGAACGAGGTATGCCGGGGATAGTTAGGTTGTAGCCGCGCGGGGAGTGGGTAGTTTTAGACACCCTCGTGGGGATTTAGGATTAGGCACCCCCCTGGGAGGGTTAGCCTAGGGGAAGGGGGGGGGTTAGGGTTAGGCACCACCCTGGGAGCTTTCAGGTCAGGCACCAACAAGGGAGGGTTAGGGTTAGGGGGGGGGGCAGGGAAGGGTTAGGATACTTTCGAGCCACATCTGAATGTCCACCCTTCGGGTTTCCGGCTTTGGTATGAGAACCGATGGCTATTCAGCTATTTAGGTGATTACGGATTATGATAAATAGTACCCTTAAAGTATTCACATTTAGTGGCTAAACATTATGCTCACAGAAAGTGCTCCTGAAGTCCCCCGTAATGTAATACAGTATGTTTATAGAGGAAAATGAGCTGGGCAGTAGCATTGAGGGCAGATTGGAGTGGAGAAAGAGCAGGTTACAGTAATCCAATCTGGAGATGACCAGTGAGTGAATGAGGATCTTAGTTGCCTCCAGGATGAGATATTTCTGTGATGGAAACAGCAAGACCGTTGTTGCCGGCCATTTTTCATTGCATGGACCCATCTGATGTGCTGCACAGCAGATGGGACAATGCAATGAATGACGCAATGTAGTTACATGCAGCATGTAATGATACATTGCACCATCATATGCCAGATCATGTAGCGAGCACGGCACGCACAATATATCCCTCAGCCGCTGCATCGCTGGATCACACCATTGTATGCTACTGTAAGTTACCTTTGCATAGACTGTGTTTATGGCTTACGTCTGGGTTACTTCCTATCCCTGATGTTTTATTTTGCTGCCAGCCTTGATTTAGGATTTGCATGACAACTCTACTGAATCTTCTCTGGATTTTGCATTGTCTCACAGCCGCTCATGCTGGTCTGTGTAGTGCACCCAACCCTTAGTGTCTGTGGTGGTAGTGAGAGGTGTATGTGGCTGATCCTTTGCACCTGTCTTTTATGTACATTACCTCTGATACTTTTGCTAAAAACTAAACAAAAACATAAATTTATGACTCAACTGCTTTCAAGATGATTTAAAGCTAATGGTCACTTCATATATAAAGTATAGAGGGCCTCATGTACTAACGAGTTTTATAAAAAAAAAACGAGTGATAAATGTCACTGTGTATGATAAATGGTGCTCCAGCCAATCAGCTCCCAACTGTTAACTGTCAGAAAAATGACAGTTGGGAGCTGATTGGCTGGAGCAACATTTATCATACACAGTGAAATGTATCACTTATTTTCGTGATAAAACTCGTTAGTAAATGGGGGCCATAGTCTTTATGTCTTGCACTATAGAACACGTAAATACACATTACATTGTTAATTGGACTTTGGGCCTGATTCAGACCCGCTCGCGAGCGCATAGCGCTCGCAAGCAGGTCGTTCGTGGGGTACTGTGCACGCATGCCGCGCGCATGTGCAAGCCCCGGAGCGAGAGAGAAATTCTCTTGCTCCGGGACTCGCTACAAAAGGGGCGGCTGTCGATGTTGATCGACGGCTCGCCCCGATTTGTAGGCGGGGCGGGGTGGTGGCTACACAAATGGGACCGTTCCCGAAGGAACGCCTGCCATTTGTGGGAGGCACCACTGACATCACCAGTGATGTCAGTGGAGAGCTTCCTGCTCTGTTAGAGCAGGAAGCTCTCTGGGGCTTGCGACGGACGAGACCCTACCACAAGAGTCTCTTACCACCAGGAATACCTTACACTTTTTGCCTCTCCTGTTTCCCTTTGCAGAGCCAGTCACAGCCTCCGCTGACCTGGATCAACCCCGCCTCCAGTGAGTATCAGTCTCTAAGACTCCGCCTGGGCCATGCCTCCACCCGTCAGAGCTTCCGCTGATATCCAGCCACCGCGATGCCTCCAGATTGCCGCTAGTGTCACTTCTCACCTCCGGACCGTCCGCTGACGCCTCCCATCTTGCACAAGTACCACTAACACAGCAACGAGTCACCTTTGCCGCTCAGGACTCAGCAACTGTCCCTTGGGCAGTCCTCTATTTATAAGTTCCCTCTGGGTCACGTGGTACAGGACAGTTACTAGGGGCTGTCAGTTAGCACTAAAGGAAAGCAGGGCTTCCCTCTCAAGTCCATTGGGGAAGTCCTCCCCTCGTGCCCCGCTATTCTTAGTAGTTCAAGGCAGGGGGTAAGTCCACAATCCCAGGGGGGAATTTAGGGCACAGTCTCTAATACACAATAAGGCATACACATGCCATTCCTGGACATAAATACCATCAACATACAATAAATATATACATTTCTTATGAACAGGGATTTTCAACCTTTTGGCTCAGAAGTGGTACTCCCAGAACCGGGGTACCACACTGGTTGATAACTATGAGCCTACATTTTGTATAAGACTAGAGGCAGGACCAGCATGTTATGAATATTTTAGCATTACTGCCTCACAGCACTGAGGTCAGGAGTTTAAATCCTCTGTGGAGTTTGTATGTTCTCCTTGTGTTTAGATGGATTTCCTCCGGGTAATTCGGTTTTCTCCCACACTTCAAAAACATACTGTTAAGGGGCACAGCATGTAAAAATGGAACCTGGTATTCACACTCCCATACTCTTGGCTATGTCTATCTAGTGCCAGGGCCCAATACACCAGTGATCAGGCCAATACAGTATGTTCCTAATAGGCAAAAGCTCCCGTTTCCCTTAAAGCTTGAGCAGAACTGTTCTTGACAAGGTTTTCTGTATACAGAAACCCCCTTTCTCATAGAAGGCTATGTGTGCACTGGTACTTGATTGTCCCCAAAACTTCAACTTGAAGCTGTGATAATTTATCAGGTGCAGTGTTTACAGGAGATAGAACCACTTCAAGGTACTACTGGAAAACTGCATAATGTTGTACCTCAGCAGTCACTGTTCAAGGAACGCCAAGCCACGAAATAGACTATCTAACAGCATGAGGCACATGCGAGATGTAGTGCCCAAAGGTAACCAATAATAAAGTATGGAGCAAAGGCACTGATGAGGCATATGAAACAGTTGGAAGTTGGCAGATTGAGCCATACTTCTTTCTACTGCATACAGTATGTGTGCAGTAGGAAACAACGCATTTTGCAATGAAAAAAAACTGCTAAATGCATTTCCATCCAACTCTTCATGAGGCCCTAAATGTTTCAATGCGCTAATTAGCTACATGCACTGTATAACTATGTCAACAAATGGCATATTTATCAATAGCTACATTTTAGCCCTGATAAATATAATTTCTTATCGTTGCATTTTGCAGCAATAAGAAATTATGTATCAGGGCAATGTATTAAGAATTGCTTGCAAGGACAAGGGCTCCAGTAGGAATCCCATCACTGCGAAGTTAAAAAACTAAAGTGATTGTTTGTTTGATAATTTTACTTCTGGATTCAGACCTGGCAAAGCTATTGTGCATGCACGTCTGTTTGACGATGCCTATGCCATTAACATAGAAAGATCCATAAAGTGTAATATTGTAACTTATTGTAACTTATATGCAACCTTGGCTAACACCAACAGACAATGCTTTTCTGAACTGGTGAATTTGGCAATATTGTATTCTCCAAAAGAAGGACTCTCTGATATCTGCTGTGATAACCTATTAACACGGAATCAGTATGATATACCGCAGGACGGGATGCCAGCAGTCAGAAGACCGACAGCGGTATCCCGCTATTCAATATCCCGACAGGGCTGGTAAGTACCCTAACCCTCCCGTTCTCACTCCCTAACCCTAACCCTCCCCTGGTGGTGCCTAACCCTAACCTCCCCCCAGTGGTGCCTAACCCTAACCTCCCCTAGGTAGTGCCTAAACCTAACCCCTTGTTTCCGCACCCTAAACCTAACCCTCCCGGGGGTGGTGCCTAACCATTACCTTCCCTTTTCACAGCCTAACCCTAACCCTCCTCTAACCCATCCCGTGAGATCCCTATTGCTAATCCTCCCATTCCCGGGCTAACGCTAATATACTTACCCTAGAGATGCCGGTGTTCGGGATTCTGACATAGGTATCTTGATCCCTTCTGGAACGCGGCATTGGCTTCCTGACAGGCATCGGGATTTCTGCATCGGTATACCGACGTCCAGCATCCCATCCGCCCGATCTTAACCGCATCCCATTAACACATCATGGAATACTTAAAAGCAGCAGCTTTCTGAGATATTTTTTACGCAAAATGACCTGAATAAATAGACCCCTGAATGTTGTTTAATTGGCAAGACTGAGCATTCTGAACAAGAAATGCCTACAGGTTGGTCTAGCCTTGTAAACATTCTTATGCCCCCCACAGGGTCATTTTAGCACTGCCCACATAAATGTCACATGTACATGGACATCACTTATTAAGTCCTCAAACTACAGTGAATTGGGGCTAAAAAATGTAATGATTTTTTAAAGTATCATTCATTCAATATAGACAGATGTATTAAATGATTTGTAACCACGAGGAAAGAAGGGGAAGAAGGGAAAACCTAAGCACTGGTAAAACAAATTAAATAACACAATGATGACATCAATTTAGTTGTAGATTACCCACTATTCAAAATGAGTCTTCTGGTGTACAATTATCACCAAAAATCACAAATGTGGGGGTGCACCTCTGAGAGTATAATATTAGACAAAGCAAAAGATGTGGAGAAAGGGAACTCTCTTGTTTGGGGGGCACTCGTTTGTTATAATAAAACTTCACTTTTATTAATCCATCTAAAATACGCAAATATTCAAATGAGCATATAAGACTAAAAGCAGCGATAGAGCTAAATATTATCTTAACAAGAAGCAACGAAAATATTATTAGCAATATGATTTATTTATAGAAGTGCAAATACTTCCATTGTGTAGCAGCGAACACAGCGCCCTATTCAGACCTGGACGCTAAGAAGCGTTCACTCGTACCTGCCGATCCGCGAACCAGTGTGAAAGATCGGGAAGCGTTCGCTCGCCAAGCATAGACAGCCCAGCAGAGTGAGTGACAGGAGAAGCCGTTTGTGGGTGGTAACAGGGGCAGGCTGGGAAATGGAGGAGTGTAGATGAGAACGCAGGCGTGCCTGACCGAAATAACTCAGGGCCTGATTCAGACCTGCTCACAAGCGCAAGCGGGTCGATGGTGGCCCAGTGCACATGTGCGGCGTGCGCACTACGCATGCGCAAGCCCCGGAGCGAGCACGAATAGCACTCGCTCCGTGGCTCACTACAAAAGGGGCAGCTGTCGATGTCAGTGAGAGAGCTTCCAGTTCTATTAGAGCCAGAAGCTCTAATAGAACACCAGTGATGTCAGTGAGAGAGCTTCCAGTTCTATTAGAGCCAGAAGCTCTCTGGGGCTTGCGGCCACGAGACCCTATCACAAGGGTCTCGTCACAAGCCCGATGGTCGCGATGGTCTTGACCATCGCGACCATCATCCTGGCCGCTCGCAATAGCTGTGGGTGGTCACCCACAGCTATGCGAGCGGCCAGGAGGCTGCAACTAAAAAAAACAGCGCCCGTCCTAATTCAGGTCCTCAGTTTCAGAGGCGTACATAATTAACAGGCAGCGTCATAGTACACGTCACCTGGTTGTATTTCACACTAAAGTGATCGCAGTGCTTGAGGAAGGGTATAGTCAACTTCAAGTGCTGTGAATGCATCAGATGGTACCCGATGTACTGATGGTTGCATACACTTCCTGGAGATGACGTGCGCAAGTGGGCATCTTAAGACAGGCTGCTGGGCGTCTGCATGCACAAAGCGATCGCATGGCAAGACATTTTTGGGCATGCTTATGCCTTGCCATGCGATCGCCTGCCATGCCATCACTTAGTCAAATTTGCATACGCTGGGAATGAGCGAACGCATCTAGCGACCGGGACTGAATCGGGCCCACAGTCACAGAAAATATCACAATTTATATTATAATTACAATTATATGGTGTCTGATCTGCGGATACCTCTCTATATTTGCTTATGTTATTAGTTACATAGAGATTACACTTGATCAGACATCAATCAAAATACAGTTGCAGGTTCCTTATAATAATCTGTGGTATACAAAATATTTATTTTAAAGATAACAGATCCCTCTCTGGCAAGCTCTGGTGCAGCAGCTGCTCCCTGTATGCAAGGCATTAATACAGGGAGTGAGCGTATCCCATAGTCAGCTCCAGTATGTGAATAAGTATGAGTATCTGCTTTTGGACTCACTGTATGGTGGACCTTGTTGTAACAGTGCAAGAACCTCCAATGCAATTGGTGCAATGAGAGTACCCCGAGTATTAGGGAGAGGTTGAAAAAAGTTATAGTAAATAGTACCCTGAACACTGAGGAAGCGTACAGCGAAACGGCCATCTGCAGCAGGGACCCGTTGAGCACGAGCGGGTTTTCCCAGAGAGAGCGGCAACACAGCACAAGCACAGCCGAGGGGAACAAGGATACCGGGGCCATATTCATCTATACGGTTCTCTGTACCTACAGTAGCAGGTACACTTTTTCATCTTTTTCAGTGGACTCTGGGCCTGACTCAGAGCCGCTTGCAAAAAGCGAGTGCTCGCTCTGAATCAGGGTGGTCGCTTTTTAAAAAAAAAAATGGCATCTTTGCCGCTCGCATAGCTGTGGATGACCACCCACTGCTTTTGCGAGCATCCAGGTGATGGTCGCGATGGTTGCGACCATCGGGCTTGCGATGAGACCCTTGTGGTAGGGTCTCATTCCCGCAAGCCCCAGTGATGTCAGTAGGGTCACCCTCAAATGGCAGGCATTCCTTCGGGAACGCCTCATTTTGGCCAGCCACCCCCCCCTCCCCGTCTACAAAACGGGGCGAGCTGTCGATCAACATTGACAGCCGCCCCGTTTGTAGTGAACCCCGAAGTGAGTGAATTTGTCACATGCTCCGGGGCTTGTGCATGCACATTGCGCATGCTGCGTGTGCGCAGTGCCCCACCATCGACCCGCTTGCGAGCACATAGCGCTTGCGAGCGGGTCTGAATCAGGCCCTTTGTGTTTTCCCAAAAGTTGAAGTGGGTGTGGACCCTGCGATGTCCGTTGATATCAGAGTCTCTCCATCCCCTTGGGATACATATAATTCACAATACTAGACTATGGCCCTCATTCAGAGCCGTACGCACTGAGCAGAGCGCACGCTCTGAATGAGGGCCGCCCTCCATAATTATGGAGCGTCCTCCTGGACGCTCGTATAGCTGTGGGTCACCACCCACAGCCTATACGAGCGTGCAGTTTGATGGCCACGATGGTCTTGACCATCGCGACCATCGCCACTGCGAGCCGGGGCCTGCGGTTGAGTTTTTCAACCGCAAGGCCCGGAGTGATTTTGGCTCTATCAGAGCCAAAATCACTCCCACTGACATCACTAGTGATGTCAGTGGGCCGGCTTCTGACGGTAGGCGTTCCCTTGGGAACGCACCCGTCAGGGAGGCACGCCCCGGGCATGCCCACCAAAGGGGGCGTGCTGTCAATCAACATCGACAGCATGCCCCCTTTGATCAGACACAACGAGCGAAGGAAAGTCCTTCACTCGTCGCGTCTGGCGCATGCGCACGACGGAGCTCCCGCCGTCGTGCGCATGCGCAGTGCACAACATCGACCCACTTGCGAGCGGACAGCCGCTCGCGAGTGGGTCTGAATCAGGCCCAATATTCCTATGTCACTACCAGCGCTACACTGCTCACTCTCCACCAAGGCTAATCTGCATATGGGGAAGCAGCAGCTTGTCGTACTGTGATGAGGTGCACAATTTTTTCTTAACCACTATTTACTGTAACTTTTTTCAACCTCTCCCTAATACTCGGGGTACTCTCACTGCACCACTTGTATTGGAGGTCCTTGCACTGTTACAACAAGGTCCACCATACAATGAGTCCAAAAAGCAGATACTATTATACTTATTCACGTCCCGGAGCTGACTATGGGGTACGCTCACTCCCTGTATTAATGCTTTGCACACAGGGAGCAGCAGCTGCACCAGAGGATGCCAGAGAGGGATCTGTTATCTTTCAAATAATTATTTTTTTCAATTTTTTCTCTCTATTTATTTTTTTTCCTCCACTGATCTTGATATATGTACTGAATTAACTACTCAGTGATTTAAATACTCATGGTATCTGATGTTCTGACATTTATTTATTTGGCAAATTGTCACTTTTTGTATACCTCAGGTTATTATAAGGAACCTGCAACTGTATTCTGAATGATGTCTGATCAAGTGTACTCAATCTCTATGTAACTAATAACATAAGCAAATATAGAGAGGTATCCACAGATCAGACACCATAGAGTGATTTACAAATAAATTGTGAAACTCAGCATACATCTCTGTGATATTTTCTGTGACTGTGGGCCTGATTCAGACTTGGTCGCAAGCGCTGTACGCTCGCAACTGGGTCAATGGTAGGCCAGTGTGCATGTGCACGCATGACGGAGCCGGCTCCATCGTGCACATGCGCAAGACCCAGATAGCGACGGGCAATCCGTCACTCCGGGTCTCGTACCAAAGGGGACGTGCTGTCGATGTTGAGTGACAGCACGCCCCTTTGGTGGGCGGGCCAGGGGCGTGGCTGCCCAGATGGAGGCGTTCCCATGGGAACGCCTATCGTCTGGGGCCGGCCCCACTGACATCACAAATCACAAGTGATGTCAGTGGGAGAGCTTTCGGCTCATCATCATGGCCGCTATGGTCACCCACAGCTATGCGAGCGGCCAGGAGGCCGTTCTGGAAAAAAAAAATGCCCGGCCCTGATTCAGAGCGAGCACTCTGTCAGAGCGTCCAGCTCTGAATCAGGGCCTGTGTTTGCTGCTACACAATGGAAGTATTTGCACTTCTATAATTAAATCATGTTGGTGATAATATTTTCGTTGCTTCTTGTTAAGATAATATAGCTCTATTGTTGTTTTTACTCTTATATGCTGGTTTGAATGTTTGCATAATACATTATTTATAATCTGAATTATGTTCTGGTACACATTCATATGTAAAATATAAGGGTTTTTTTGTCCATTTTTTCCTGACGTAACTGTAGTGTTCAAGAGGTTACATACCAGGGAGAGACTGAAGTAATGTGCACCTTGGCCATTTCTGAAACATTATTGTAACATTTTATGACAGACCCTGCAGGACATTATATGGTAGCATGTGATCCTTGTGATCTAATAAAGCAAGTCATGGATTTTTATATACAAATTTACCTCGCGCTTACTGGGACACCTGGATTTGATTGAATCAAGTATCTCTAGCAGCCAACCAGCATTAACACGTGGAGAATGCCTATCTCCACAATAAGAAAAACAATTGAAAAGTAGTGTAATGTTATGTGGCGCTCAAAATACTAGAAGTACATAATTCCAAATTATATCAAAATAATTTATTAATATTTTAATTTATTAATAGTAAAGAAATAATTCACAATATAAATTATCGACTCCCGGGAGTATAAAAATATAAATGTACAAGAGCAATAAAAAATGAAAGACGTGATAAACACAGACAAATTTTTCACATAGTAAAAAGAGATACACTGTTGAGCAATAAATATTGATTCTTTGTAGGGAATCTCAAAGGTAAACAAAGTAACAATCTAGGGAATACCAGTCCAGAAACACACAAAATGGAAATAATCCTCAATCCTTTTAAGCGCCCTAAAGGACATGATGTAATAACATAGTCAGTTAGATGCTAGACTCCGTTATAAGTGCTGAGATGGTGATATCACATCTGTATGAAATAAAATATATATGTATATAGATGAAAGGGTATACCTATGTTATTACATCACGTCCTTTAGTGCACTTAAAAGGATCATTGATTGAGGATTATTTCCATTTTGTGTTTCTGGACTGGTATTCTCTAGATTGTTACTTTGTTTACCTTTCAGATTCCCTACAAAGTATCAATATTTATTGCTCAACGTGTATCTCTTTTTACTATGTGAAAGATTTTAATATATCCCATGTTCCCCGATTAATGTGGCTGTGTTACGACTTCAACATTAAATCTCTTTGTGTTCACTTATGTTCATCTGATCAATGGCCTGACAGCCCAGCTAGAAAAATATGAAAAGTGATGAGGCTGTTATAGCCACAACACGTACACTGCATTATACTGTAGGGGTCAAATGACATTCTAATGGGTAAATATACTAAGAATCGTGTTGGTCCTGATTTGCATTCTCGGGTGATAATATTACTTTTTTGCAAATCGGGAATTTACTATCATTAAACTCGGGTGATTTGTGTTAGTTTTGGGTTTGAAATCAGGTGGTTTAATGCCACTAATTCGCCCATTTTTTGCAATAGAAATGATATCACCATCGACTCTATTCGGAAGTACTTTTCACTCATTTATGCCTAAATCGGGAACTTACCATTATTTGTTTTGCTCAATTCGGCCGTTTTACACTTAAATCATGGACTTAATAGAAGTTTTAAATGCACCACATATAGAGCTGCAAGTTGCATTCCAACATACACAAATCAGTGTGATTTGTGTATGTTTATGAATTGCTAGTGTGTTGCAAGGGTTAAGTTTAATGGAAAAATTGCCATGGGGTCCCCCCCAAAAGGTTTATGGGGAACAACATGAGTAGGGTTCCACTGTAATTTAAGAACCAGCACCTGGCTGCAGGGCCAGTCCTGGTTTTAAATATATGGGGGGGAAAATTGCATAACCAAACCAACTGAGCTATAATGCCACAGTCCGGAGACCTTTTCACCTGGGCTCCGTGGCCAAAGCATTCTCAGCCCAAGCCGGTTATCTCAGGGGAGGTGGGGACTCCCCAAAAAAGGGGTCCCCCTCTCCCTTAACCCCAGGCTTGGTCTGAAGACCGGGGCTCTTCCCAACACCCATGGAGCTGTGGGTACGGGGGTAATGGGGAGGCCAAATAAAGTGTGACTATTGTATTTTACCATGGAAATACAGGTGCCAGCATGCCTGCCATTTGGCACTTGGGGAACAACAAGTGCCAGTTGACGTGTGGCACCTGTATCTCCACTGTAAAATAAATAGTTAAAAAACCACATCACTCACACACCATAGAAAGTAGAAGTTTATTGCACACCTACCACACTCTCACATACTTACCTGCTGCCCGATGTTCACGTCCCCTTGTCAATGTAAAGTATCTATGGATGTACCTTCAAAAAAATTCCAATACTCACCTTTTGTCCCATGATGTTCTCCAGAGAAATCCATTATGGACCACGGACTCACTGTAAGTACATGCTGAAGCATGTCGTTACAGTACGCGAATGACAGCTCATGGGAATGAGGTGTCATTACTCCCGGTCCACGAGCCAATTAGCGGCAGCTTTACATTAGAACTCATTGGGCACTAATGTAATGCCGCCGCTCATTGGCTTGCGGCCTGGGAATAATGACAGCTCATTCCCATGAGCTGTCATTCACGTACTGTAACTACATGCTTCCACACCTGCATCCATATAGTCTTATACTTACCTGTCCATAGTCACCAGAGTGCTGCTCGTGTATGCGCAGTACTGCTGGCGCCATTTTCCCAGAGACCCACACATGCGCAGTAGATTTAGTCACTAAGCCAGAAACTACTGCACCGCCAGAGAGAGGAGGGGGCCTGCACATTGAGTCTGCACACGGGCCCCCTCATTTAAAATGCTCCTGAATCTCTCCCTGTGTATTTACTATTCAGTTTTTTGGGTTCAGGGGTTAGTCTGGGTTATTCTGAAATTGCTGTTGACGTATAGCTTTTAGAAATTGCCAAGCAGCCGGAGACCTATCTGACCAATTAGAAGGTGAGGAAATCATTATGTATTGAATAAGGTGGAAATAAACCTTAATAATTATCTTAAGGAGGCAATATTATTTAATGACTATACTAGGGAGCCAAATTAATGAATAATTAGATTTATATACCAATATTATTTTATTATTATGTTAAATTGCCAATATTACATGATTGTTAATACTGTACGGACAATAAAAATGTATTTATGAGAGAAGGAAGAATCATTATAATATTATTATTAATTATTATTATTATTATCTTATTGGCTAATTGCATCATGGTCATCAACAACAATACCAGCTAAAGATGACAGGTGGAAGTGCACTGTCAATGCTGACTGCACAGCACATTCTTTTTCACTTACTGCAGTCAGCACTTTGCTAGAGGCGAGGCCGATTAGGACTAAGAGACCTTACCTGTATGGAGCCTTGATACGATGCTCATTCCTACAAAGCTTTGCCTAGAAGAGTTGGAATCTTGATTTTCTGCTGGTGCTTTAATTGTTTAGTTTGCCTGTTTATCGGCTCTGGCTTCATCCATCATTATTCAATATACAGTACAACAATCAACTTCGAAATTCATCCTTCACGATTCTACCTTTTCCAATCCATCGACTTAAGCTTTGTCTCTCATGACTTGGGTGTGTATCTGATAGCTACCCAGTCAAGTGATTCTCTCACAGGACAACACAGCACCATGTGTCTGATTCAGCAAGGATCGCAATTGCAAAGCTGCATGCAGGCAGCTTTGCAATGATGTCCTTGCTATTATGCAAATGCAGCAGGAGGTGTACGACACCCCTTGCTGCATTTGCGATCCCAACACTGCAAAGGAGGATGCAGGCTTGGATCACCATCGCATCCATTGGTGGTTACTGCTCACACCACTGTTAATCTGTTAATGTTGTTATCCTTAATAGACTTGCAAGTCTGGCGATGGATAAACTGTGTTGCATAAACTCCATCTCACAATTCCACTGGGGCCAATTATTATCCTCACAGGTTCTACACCAATAAGACATATCAAAGGGTTATGGGCCTGGGCAATACAGGCCCCAAAGGGTTGTATATGGTTGCCGGCAGTCAGGATCCCGGAGGGCAGATTCCTGACAGGGTTAACATACCGACAATTGTATGTTGGTATGCTAACCCTCCCTCTCTCCCTTCCCTAACCCTCCCTTTCTGGTGTCTAACCCTAACCTCCCCCTAGTGCCAGAACCTAACCCCCCCTCCCCACACTCTAAACCTAACCTTGCTCCCTTAGTGCCTAATCCTCCCACTAGTGCCTAACCCTAACCCCACACCCTAACCCTCCCTCTAATCTCCAATACTTACTTTTGGGATGCCGACAGTCAGTATTCTGGAGCCGCTATCCCAACTGCTGTCGGGATTCTGGCTTCGGTATTTAGATTGTCGGAATCCCATCAGCCGGGATGCTCACTACATCCTGGCACCAAAGTATCCTGCATGTGAAATATTCAGTGAGTCCTGTGTTTGGATCAGCATACAACATGCACTGTGCAGCAGCAGCCGGCATGAACTCCTTTAAACTGAGAGGATCAGGGAACTACATCACATGGAAGTTCACTATGAAGATACAGCTCAAATGTGAGAAGCTCTGTAAGGTTGCAAGTAACCCAGGTGACAATCCTAATCCTGATGAAGTAGATAGAGCCATGGGCACCACTGGCTTAAGAGTGGAACAACATGTTTACTCCATATTACACAATGTCAGCATATAACATTTGGATAGTCCTACAGACAGCATATGAAGACAAAGGTCTCATGAGGAAGATAAATTTGAGGTGTACTGTACAGATGAATAACTATTTTGATAAGATGTATATGTTTTAGCAGCTAATATCTGTAGGTGACAAGGAAGTCGCAATGGTGACGCTACAGAAGCTAACATCTGAGTTCAATTTCCCAATAATAGATTTACAATTCAACATGGCTAAGCTATCAACAGGGATTGTCAGGACTACATTTTTGCAGTTCCAGGAATGCATACTAGTTGAACCAAGTGTCGAGAATACTGTATTATACACAAGGAATACCAAGCTCAGAAGGCCCAAGTACAGATATTTCATAAGGCAAAAAGTTGGACACAAGGCCTCAGAATGCAAAGTGAAAGATGCAAATGTGCAGCAAAAGAAACATTAAAGGAAGAACGTATCAGCTCTAACTGTCACTGTCAGTCACAAAAGAGCCTGTTAATACATAGACTAGGGAGCTACAAGGCACTTAAGTTGTAACCACATGTGATCCTATAAAGATCAGAGGGATTGGATACAAGGTCCTTAATACTACTAAAGTTGGGACAATCATAGTTTGCTAAAGAAGATGACACTATAGTCACAGATATTCAAGATGTGTTATTCGTACCAGATATGGGGACAAACCTCATTGCCATAAGTGTCCTGGAGCAGAAAGGATTCAAGATCAAGTTCGCAGAGGGCAAGTGCATTGTGCAAAATAGAAGAGGCACTATTATAGTGATAGCAACCCGATGCCTGCAACTGAACTGTACATCCTAGACACAAAAGAGGGCTGTGTGATGATGGCCTCTGATTCAAACCAATCTATGGAACTCTGGAACAGTCGGCTAGGCCATCTGGGATATGATAACTGTCACAACTTACATATGGGTAATGGATGTTAGCCCATACTCGGGATTGGCGAAGACCCAGAACAGAGACGCGGAGTGTAACATGTCGGTAGTATTCACCAGGGACCCCCACAAGAAAGTATGGACTTAGCTGCACCAGACACGTGGGTCGTGGCCCTCTGCCCAGGTTCCCTTGTATGGGTGCTGGCGAGCACCTATACTGAGCAACCTTGGAGAACCTGTCCACCACTACCCAGATTGTATTGAAAACTTGTCAGGATGGTAAATCTGTGATAATGTCCATGGATATATGAGACAAGGATGATCAGGTACAGAAAGTGGACATAAAGAACCCAAGGGAAATTGAGGTGGCACCTTGTATTGAGCACAGATGGTACAGGTTGCCACAAAGTCTTTCACATCACGATGTACAGTCAACCACAATAATTCCTGATTAACTCCAGAGTTTCCCTCACTCCTGCATGACCAGTGAAGCGTGAAGAGACCACTGAAGTAATTTAGTCTGGAGTTCAGGTGCTACAAATGTTTTCCCAGGTGGAACCTTGATCTTAGTGACTACAACAAAGCAAACAGTGTTCAGAATTAGCTTGTCCTCCAGCACTTCATCTTCCTCGGTGGAACTGAATGCTTGGGACAGGGCATCAGCTTTCACATTTTTGCGACCTGGACTATAAGTAATAATCAGGTTGAAATTATCAAAAAACAGCGACCATCTGGACTGGTGATAATTCAAACAATGAGCAGTTTTGAGATATGTGAGGTTCTTGTGATTGGTGTAAACCATCACCGGAAATTTTGCCCTCTCCAGCAGATATCTCCACTCTGACACAACTGCATAGTTCTTCTCTGGGGTCAAAAATGTATGGGAAAAGAAGCCAGAAGAGTACCATTTACCCCTTCATCCTTCTGGGAGAAGACCAGCCCAACTCTAACTGTAGAGGCATCCACTTTATAAAGAAGGGTTGATCACAGTTGGGTTGTCTCAGAATGGGGGCTGAAATGAAACACTGCTTGGCAAATACTTCCTCTGGTGTCTTGGCTCTTTTTGGTAAGTGCAGTGATAGTGGCTCCTGTAGATGAATAGTTCCTGACAAATTGACAATAAAAGTTGCAAAAACCAAGGAAGCATTGTATTGCCATCAAACCTGGTCAGATGAGGCCAACTGATGATGCCAGAAACTTTCTCTGGGTCCATCTGGAGACTAGACCCCTGAAAATTTTGTATCCCAGGAACTTCAGCTTCTTTTGCTCAAAGGGGCATTTCTCTAATTTGCAGTTGGGATAGGACTTCACAGACATTCTTGTGATGACTCTCCAAATCTTCAAAGAATATCAAAATATCATCAAGGTATTCTACTGCATACTGGTACAACCGGTACGACAGGTCTCTTACTTAAACCAAAAGGCATGACCAAATACTCAACTGTTAAAGGTAGTCTTCCACTCGTACCCTGTTCAGATGCTAATCAGATTGTAGACCCAGAAAAGATCTAATTTAGTGAAAATCTTTGCCCCTTTTATCTGATCAAAGAGCTCCAAAATTAGGGGTAAAGGATACCGATCCTTAATAGTAATGGCACCCTAATAATAGATGCACGGTTGAAAGACTCCATCTTTCTTCTTGACACAGAACAGACCGGGACCTGCCGGTGACTTGGATTCTCTGATAAACCCACGTTTGAGATTTTCCTTGATGTAGTAAGTTACCGCCTGGGTCTCAGGAAGCGACAGAGGAAACACTCTTCCACAAGGAGGCACCTTCCTTAGTAATAACTCTATGGCAAAAACCCACTCCCAATGAGCTGGAAGTGTCTCAGAAGCATTCTTACTGAATACGTCCCTGAATGACTGGTATGGAGCAGATAGAGAATCATCTGGGACAATGGATGAACTCTGGATGACCCAATGTGTGGGTCTGATTGCTGCTAAGCATCTCCGATAGCACTAGGATCCCCATGACAAAATTTGGGGTTCATTCCTGACTAACGTGGGAGTGTGCTTGCTTAACCATGGAAGACCCAGGATAATAGAACTGTCAGCTGATAGAAGTATGTAGAATAAAATTAACTCTTTATGAAGAGCAACAATTTGAATGGTGATCTCTGGAGTCCTGGAGTGAATGGTAGCCATAGGAAGTGTATTCCCATCCACTCCAATGACGCAGAGTGGACTTTGTAAAGGTATACTAGGAATTTCTAACTCCTGGACCTTTTTAGTGGTGATAAAGTTGCCATTGACGCCTGAATCTAAGAAGTCCTTAAGAGTTTTGAAGGGTTTTTCCAACAGCAGGAACACATCGATCACAAACTGTGATGGAACTTTCTCAATAGGGGTGTGCTGGAATGCACCTAATCTGACCACCCCTCGGTCAGTTGGGCCCTCATTGACAAGGAGATGATCTGGCACACCACAGTGCAGGCACAGTTTACTCCTTTCCCTCTCCATAACAGGTAAATGTGACTTCGTGATCTGCATGGGTTCTTCAGGTGGTTCTACCGGAGTAGTAAAATGAAGTGCAAGCTTGAAGCTGAAGTGCCGAGACTGCTCCCGTGTTCTCTCTCTGTAGCGCAGGTATATCCGGATGCATAAGGAGATTAAGTCATCCAAGGATGTGGGCAACTCTCTGGACACTAAGACATCTTAATTTGCGCAGAAAGTCCTTGCATTAAGGCAGCAACCAATGCTTCATTATTCCATCCCAGTTCGGAGGCAAAGGTTCGGAATTGCACCACGTATTGTCCTGTGGTCTGGCTGCCTTATTTTAATTGCAGGATAAAAGATGCTGCCAATGATACCCAACTGGGATCATCAAAAACCCTTTTGAAGGCTTCTAATAATTTAGTGCTGTCATTGACCAATGGATCATTCCACTGTGGAGGAGCCCAGGCTAGAGCCTGTTCAGACAACACGGAATTGACGTAGGCCACCTTGGTTCTTTCTGATGAAAAATTTGCAGCCTGGGTCTCAAATTGGATTGAGCACTGGTTCAGGAAACCCCGGCAAATTTTGGGTTCTCCATTGAAAGAGTCTGTGTTTGTTGTGGACCCGGGCTGGTAACAGGAGTAAACACCTGAACAGGTTTAAACTGAAAAGTAGGTTGTTTAATGTCAATGTTGGTAGACATGAACAATAAGATAAACTAAAGTCCAGTAATAACAAACTAATAAATGTAGCAGGAGGAAACTGTAGTGAGTGGGAATAAACAAATGTCCAGATGAATAAGGTGAATCCAGATAGACTGTAAAGGTGAAATGGATATCTGGGTATGCAAAGTAATGGCTGAAAGGGATATCCGGAAATGCTGTGATGATGGCTGAAAGAGAATCCAGAAATGCTGTGATGATGGCTGAAAGGAAAATCCTGTAATGCTGTGATGATGGCTGAAAGGAGAATCAGGTAATGCTGTGATGATGGCTGTACAGGAATGGGTTAACTGTGGAGACAGGTTCAGGCAGGAGTGGGTCTGGTGGAAGATGCAGGGCAATCTCCAGCAGAGTGCAAGGCAAGAGAGAGTGGTGCAAGCTGCAGGTAGTCGAAGGTAGACAAGGAGCTAGGGCAAGCACCGGAGCACAGGTCTCAGGTTCAGGAGCGCAGGAACGCTCTCTCACAGCTGATGCTGTGAAACACGTTGCATTGGCAACTACAGGGTGTCACCCTTAAATACCCATCTACAGAATGTTATCGGCCAGAAAGAGCAGGTGACCCACAGACGATTGGCCTGCTATGTCACATGGCCAAAGACAACATGGTGGTGTTCAGACAGCCGTGACGCGGAGACGCCACTAGTCTTACCCCTGTCAGGACAGCCCAACACTGGCACCCCTCTGCATACAGGCAATGCCAATCTCCACAAGCCAGCTCCCCTTCCAGAAGAACCGTGCCAGTGCCATCACCGTTAAGGACTGCAAACCTCCATACTGCGAAACCTGGGTCATGACGACATCCATCATATTTGATGGAGTTTGGAATTCTCAATGGTGCAAATGTCCCAGCAGATGGATCAGGCAACATAGGAGATGATACTGGCAGTGCAGGAGGAGAGCACAGATTGCTGACTTGTTCTTTTAATGTCTGCAAACACTGCATGATTTGAACCTGATGAGTAATGAATGTTGGCCCATACTCAGGATTGGCTAAGGCCCAGAACAGTGGCGTGGAGTCTAATGTGCCAGTGGTATTCACCAGGGACCCCTGCAAGGAGGTATGGACTTAGCTGCATATGACACAGTCGCAGCCCTCTGCCCAGGTTCCCTCGTATAGGTGTCGGTGTGCTTGGAGAGCTGCCGGAATTATGTAAAAAGCATAGTCGACAAGCTGGGTCAGAACCAACTGGACAGCGAAGTACCAGGGAGAAGACGGAATCAGGTCACATGGAAGCCGGAGTTGGACCAGGAATCACCATACGTAGTACCAGGGGATCAGCGAGCGGGTCACAAGGAATAGCCGAGGTCAGGAACAGGTTGTCAGTAGCACAAGATCAAGGTATGCTTGAGCAAAGTATGAACCTATACTTTGGCACTGGAGTGCGCCCAGGAACTTCCTTATACAGGATAAAGTTAAATTCCAGTGCCAGACTTTCCCTTTATCCTGCACCTGTCCCTTTACATCTTAGTGGCATGCACACCCCTATGGGAGCCGCGGCCATCTGTATTCAGAAGCCACAGGATGGGAGGGAAAAGAGCAGCTGACATTGGGTGCCGGGTACTTACCGCCTGATGTGCTTCACCGGCCAGAATCCCTGGATTCGGCTGCACTGTGACAATAACGTCCCAGAATCTTCTTGATGGAATCGTGATAGGAATAACTGTGAGTGACAGATAGACCGATGTGCAAGAGTTGCATCATGGGTAAGAAAGCCTTTTGTAAAATGCAGCAACCAGAGCTGAAGAATCTCTAGCATTAGTGCAATGTTCATCAATGACTTCACAAGAAAGACACACAATTACTTAATCAAAACAAAGAGCAAAGTAATAAATAAAATTGCCGATTAGAAGAGATCAGTAGAAGCTCAAGCTGGTCAGAAGATACAAGTCTTGAGATCTAGTAATGGTGGAGAACATGAAAATAGGAGTATAATAACATTTCTAAAGAAATATGGAATTGAGCATCAACTGACAATTGCATACATGCCATAACAGAATGGTGTAAGTGAGCAGCCCAACTGGACAATTGTGGAAAAAGCAAGGTCTATACTACATGACGCCAACCTAGAAAAAACTTTTGGGCATAAGCAGTGTACCTATAGAACTGTGCACCCACAGTTGCAGTGCAAGGCAAAACACCATAAGAAGCATGGTCTGGAAATAAGCCAAGCATCAGAGTATTTGGATGCAAAGCATATGCTCACATACCTAAAGAGAAAAGGCACAAATTGGATCCCAGATCAGGAGAATGTATCATGCTTGGATATTGTCAAGAGAGCAGGGAATACAGACTTTGGGACACCACAAACAGAAAAGTAATAAAATCAAAAGATATTGTATTGCATGAAACATCATCACCTAAAATAAAGCTGAAACAAAAACTACAGAATGAGTCTGTTACTTTGGATATGCCAGCAGCATAAAGGGTGTCTGAGTCAGAATCTAACAATACATATATCCACACTTAAAAACAAAGCAGAAGTTCTATGAGAAACAACAAGAGATAACTACTCAAGATATATTCTAAAGAGTTTGCAAATAATATCACATGAAGCAACAACTGGGAAGAATGGAAATCAGCATAGACAAAAGGGGGGGGATTAAAAAATGTTTTGCCACCCAAAGTAATGGGCACCCATCAGAGCAAATCAATTGCACAAAGTGTCTAAAGTCAGTATTAGGGAGCCCAAATGGTAGGCGCCAAAACCATGGACTTATCGCACATTTCTGCTCGCCATCTCAGGAGGCTGCGAGCAGAAATGTGTGCAGCTGCGGCTATGGGTGAGTGAAAAAGCTGAACAATTGAATTGCTACCAGTGGGCGCCATCTAGTGGCAGGTGCAAAAAACAATTGAACTCTCCCTAGAGATTGCATGTCTGAATGACAACAGTACATCGACTATAGTCAACAGGTCAAGCCAATGAAAAACAGTTAAGAAAAAAATTATCTTTTGTAAAAAGCTGAATGCAGACGGAACTAAAGCCTGTTATAAAGACTGTCTCATCGAGAAGGGAAATTTTGGACTGATTACCGTGAGATCTTCTCTCTTGTATCGAGGTACAGTACATTACATTTAGTCATTGCCATATTTCCCATATATGATTTAAACCCCAAACGACTAGAAAAGTAAATAAGACTTTTATTTATAATATATTTGTGAAACCATTTTTACAATATATACTTTGTACCTGTTGTCGAAATAGGAATTTTGAAGTGGGTGTATGGAAAATCTAAGTTTGTTCTTAAGCGCATACCAAAGGTGTGGCCATTTAAATGGGGTGTGTCCTTAATGTGTGCCCCTTTTTCATCAGTGTAGTGTTCTACACCATAGTAGCTATTATACACATTATGCCACACAATAGTAGTGCCCCTTATACAATGCCCACAGTAGTAGTGCCCCTATACAATGTCCACAGTAGTAGTGCCCCTTATGCAATGCCCACAGTAGTAGTGCCCCTTATATAATGTCCACAGTTGTAGTGCCCCCTATGCAATGCCCACAGTAGTAGTGCCCTTTTTACAATGTCCACAGTTGTAGTGCCCCTATACATTGCCCACAGTTGTAATGCCCTCTATACATTGCCCACAGTAGTAGTGCTCCTTGTAGTAGTGTCCCCTATACATTGTCCACAATAGTAGTAGTGCCCCTTATACATTGCCCACAGTAGTAGTGCCCTCTGTACATTGACAACAATAGTAGTAGTGCCCCTAAACATTGCCACAATAGTAGTGCCTCTTGTAGTAGTGCCCCTATACATTGCCCACAATAGCAGTGCCCCTATACATTGCCCACAATTGTAGTAGTGCTCTTTGTAGTAGTGCCCCCTATATATTGCCCACAATAGTAGTGCCCCTATACATTGCCCACAATAGTAGTAGTGCCCCTTGTTGTAGTGCCCTATATACATTGCCACAGAAGTAGTGCCCCAATACATTGCCCACAAGTAGTAGTGCCCTCTATACATTGCCCATAATAGTAGTAGTGCCCCTTGTAGTAGTGCCCCCTATATATTGTCCACGATAGTAGTAGTGCCCCGAGTAATAGTGCCCCTCTAAATTGCCCACAGTAGTAGTGCCCCCTATACATTGCCCATAGTAGTAGTGCCCCTTTTAGTAGTGCCCCAATACATTGCCCACAATAATAGTAGTGCCCCTTGTAGTATTGCCCCTTACACATAATGGCATGCATACAAACAAACACAAAGAGTACTTACCTGAAGCCCTGCTTCTGCGCCTGCCGCCGACCGATCTCTCCTTGCTCTGCAATGTGGGAGAGACACCATGATGTCTCTGCCAACACCCACTGAGGGAGCTGGAAGGCAAAGCTCAGGAATGAGCTCCAGCGTCCGGCTGCAGAGAGGGAGCCGCCGAGCGTCCGCTGGTAACAAAATCTCAGCGGCTGCCCAGCCAGAATATGGAGCAGACAGTGGTGGCGCCTTCTCCATATGCCTCTTCAGATGTTCCGGTGGGCGGCTCAGTGTTTGAAGTGCTAGTATACCATACCGTTGTATACCAACACACTTTGAGCACTGCTGTATACACTAAATAATTATGCTCATAAAACATCCCGCTTGTAGTTCTACAAGTTGTAGCATGCCCTGGCAGGTAAGGGTATGCCGGCATTTGTAGTATTACAAATACCACTATACCCAAACACTGTAATGCAGCCAGTGCGACTAGGATAAGTAGTGCAGCATGGAAAAATTCCACACCCTAACTATTATTATTAAAATGAACCCAGTACTAAAACAGTTATATTGCTTTCAGCACAAGTGTTGATTTTTGTCTCATTGATTTTGCAGGCCAATCCCCTTAGAGAATAGAGCCCTATTCTTACAGACAGGGGGTGATTTAGAGATGGAAGCTAAAGCACCAGCCACTGTATCTTTGTGCACAGCGGCCGTGCCAAACTATGCAAAATCTGCAGGAGACATCTTTAGTAAAAAGACGCCCACTGCTGGCTTCTGTGACCCCCTGATGCTTCTGCAGATGCAGCATTGGATCAACTACGTGAACATCAGACATGTGATAGACCTCAGGTTACTCAGGATGTCCCATCAAATCATGCTGCCAGGGTCAGTGAAGTTGCGTGCCACTGGCGTCAGAACGCCCAGAAACGGGGCCGACATTCCCCCGTTTTCTGGACTGCTGCCCATCGCCACCCAACGACAGCAGCATGTCAATTATGCTACAGCATTTTGGGCACTACGAGTGATGTCGTAGAAACAGACCTGCACTTGCGCTTTGCCTGCTTCTGCGCAGGCATGGGTCTGCAAACATCGGAGGCACTTCAACATAAGCGCATTTACTGTTCATGTGCAGTATAACAAAGTGCATTTTGCCCTTACAAGTTGGACATACCTGTTCTTATTCACTGGGTACATTGTCATCTCTATTAACAAAGAATATGTAACAATTTACATCATACAATTTCAGTAAACATAACATATTAGGAACTATAGTGCAGCACAATGCACCTAACCATGTGACTGGCTTAGAGGTATCTGATCAGCAGCAGTGTCCCTGGAAATGAGTCTGAAATGTTGGCAGCTAAGTATATAGAGACACTAATGACAGGACATTGAGCAATATCCCAGTCTGATTTGCTAAGTCTGAAGTGACAAATACACCTGTGTGTCCACTTAGTTGTCTGCCAGAGCAGCGTCTCTAATGAGACAGGCCTGCAGCCACAAAACATACCAGACAGCTTTTATTAATTCATCTAAGGAAAATGATTTGGAGGCTAGTGGGAAAAACATGTATCAAAAAGTCTTTTGACCATCTACCTCATTGTTGGTTACTCGGGAAGTGACACATTGCAGAAATCACAGTTCAAAATGTTATAGTCAATTACTTTAAAAAGCCACTAGCATTAAATGGTACAAATGTTGTATAGTTACATTCTCAGGATTTCTCCTATCTTTACGAATGCTATTAGATTGCAGATGACAAGAGGAGGGTTAGTAAATTCTATTTATATCTAAGATAATCGCACAACATACTTATTCTCCCAAGTTGTTCCATATTTCCAGAAAGCAGGACACACTCCCGCCAGCTTCCTATGAATTGGTCAGATAGAGAAGGGGATGATGACAAGTTTCTCATCAACTTACCCTGCCGCTCTGCATGCTTGAAGGCGTATAGCTACACCAAAACCTAAGCAACCGATCAGCCATTGGCTTTCTTTAAAGATGATTAAACAGGGCAAGTTGGCAGTGCTTTGCTGGGGGGGCGCACAACCATTTCCTCCCTGCAAAAATACTTGGACTGGCTGGAATCACTGATGGACACTTGGTTTTGTCCCTATACTTATAATGATATATGTATGTCACCTACCGCTACATGCACTCTAACCCAAGCCGGCACTGTCAGCTCCACTGTGCATGTATGAGGACTCTAGGATGATTGGCCGCCTGCGATGGAGCAGGCTCTATGGGCTGGGACCGTGGTGGCATGGTTCAGATAGCTTTTCCTCATAAGAGAAATAAGATAGATTCCAGTTGTGAAGTACATGGGGCTTTATTGGAACAAACAGAAAACAGCTGGGAATGATGGGTAGTAATAAACTAACATAATACATCCCTTCTTCTTAGGTAATGGTGGGTATTCGTCTTTTCGTTTTCTCCCCGGTTTAACCATAATAGTATCCAGGGGCATAAACAAAAGGTACAAAAAAAATATACACACAATGGGTGGTATTGTTTGATATAATCAGTACTTAGGGCCTGATTCAGAGGCGCATGCTATTTGCGTGCGCTCGCTCTGAATCAGGGCATCCCTATTTTTTTTTAAATTCCAGCCTCCAGGCCGCTCGCACAGCTGTGGGTGACCACCCACAGCTTGTGCGAGCGGCCTGGCGATGGTAGCGATTATCACGACCATCTGCATTGCGAGGAGACCCTTGTTGTAGGGTCTCAGCACTCCCAATGCCAAGTGGACTTCCTGCTCTAATAGAGCCGGAAGTCCACTACTGACATCATGAGTGATGTCAGTAGGGCCGCCCACAAACGGCAGGCGTTCCTTCGGGAATGCCTCCGTTTGTACAGCCACCCCTCCTCCCCGCCTACAAAACGGGGCGAGCTGTTGATCAACATTGACAGCCGCTCCATTTTGTTGCGAGCCCCGGAGCGAGTGATTTCTCACTGGCTACGGGGCTTGCGCACACACGTTGCGCGTGCGCATTGGACCACCATCGACCCGCTTGCGAGTGCAATGCGCTCGCAAGTGGGTCTGAATCAGGCCCTTAGTTTCTTCACATACCAGAGATTCCAGTGATCTTCATCAAATTGATCATATACCACCTTGACATGAACCACCACAGTCCTCTTATCACTGGCAATAGCTTGCTGGTTAAATAAAGGCTGATTATGCATTTTTATATATTTAAAAAAAAAAAAAAAACATTGACAAAAGTAGAATATTTTTCAAAATCACCGAACAACATGTAAAAATCTCCCACCTCCCGATATTTGTTTTGCAATTATACATATACTAGTATCCATCATTTGCTGGGTCTCTAGCTAGTGTATCTGTCATAGCCTCATTCCCCTGTGTATCACCATCCTCATCCCTCATTGTTCTCTCTAGCTTCAAGCTCCCCATATGTGTTTCCAGCCTCAAATCTTACTGGGTTTCTCCAGTCTCATTCCCCCCTGTTTCTCTCCAGCTTCATGTCATTCCTTTGTCTCTACAGCCTCATGCTACCCATGTCTCTTCAGCCTGAGGCTTCTGTTTCTCTTTCACCCTCCCCCCCATCTCTCTCATCTCTGTCCCTCTCCACTCATCTCCTTTTCATCTCTGTACCCCATATCTCTTTCTCTCTGATCTCTGTCCCTCCTCCTCCAATTGGACAGTGTGAGAAGGTTTGTGAGTGGGGCCACAAGGAGTGCTGCGGATGGCGTTGTAGTGGGGAAAGGGGCGCCAGCTCCAAGCACTGGTAGGTGTCTAACTCCACCTTTCCCATGTCTGTCCCTCCCTACACTCCAATCCTGTCTGTCTCATTCATCTCTGCCCCCTCTCTTTCATCAATGTCCCCCTCCTCTTCTATCTTTCATCTCTTTCCCAATCACCATCTTTTATCCCTGTTCATCCCCACCCAAGTCCCTCATCATCTTTCATCTCTAACGCGATATAGCGACAGAAAAGCTTGCGGATCTGCTCCCACAGATCCCTCTGTCCTGCGTTTCAACAGATCCCTCTGTCCTGCATTTCAACAGATACATGGCGACCACACCAGGGATCCCTGGAAGATCTAAAAGGGAACCAGCTCTTGTATAGATTTGTATCTACAACGGGACCAGCCCTTAAAAAATTTATTTTCTATCTTTTTTATCCACATTTTTTACATACAGTATATCCTGATTAAGACTTCAAATACTGCATTTATTCAATACAATTTCATTTATTTATTCATTGAAATGATTCATATCAGAGCTTACACCAAAGATTTATTTTATTTATTTTTTTCATTTTAATATTGTTGTGTTCTCAAAAAAATTTTACTTTTACTTTTTTTTAATAAGTATGCATTACACAGGAAAATTGCCTTTTCTGTGCAACACAATCATTTTCAAACATCTCACATTCTGGTAACCAATAAAAATAATGAATTTAAAAGTATTTAAAATAAGTGGTAGAAATAGCTAATATGCATTTAATTAAGCTGCATTTAGATATAACATATTAATCATGTATTGTGTCATGTATAAGTATTTTTAACTTACACTGGTAATGTATTTTCCTTATGTAGAACATGGTTAGGCTCAGAGTAGCCAATAACATTTATGAGGAAAGTAGTAGGGGAGCAATAATTTAAAAATAACAAATGTGAATAGTTTTGGATATGCCCCTATCAGCACAAATTGCACAGGAAGCACCATCTACAGTGGTCGTGTAGTGATACTGTTAGACCACTTTAGACACAGAAGATGAGATTGTTGAAGTATTCAAGAGTCTAAGGGCCATATTCAAATGCCGTAGAAAAGTCAGTTGCCGGACTTTCGCTGTCATCGCCGCTTTTGGATGCGAAAAAGTACCGCGCTTGTCCCCACGTTTACCCATATTCAATTCCAAGTCAGCGAAAGCAGGACCCGGTGAAAATGAAATGAGCAAAAAAAAACTGTCATTTTTGAGGAAATCAGCCTGACACCCCCAAAAAGATGCACTGACATGGGGATCACTATGAATATCCTCGATTAGCCCTGCTGAAGGTATTTGGGGTCTTTAAATGGTCTCAACAGGTGCTGTTTAGCGTATTTGAAAAAGTGATGAAGAATAGCATTTAGCAAGTTTTATTTTTGAAAAATGAGTAGTCCCAGCAAATTTGGAGTACTTGAAAATGGGTGCAAGCATATTTTAAAGTGGGTATTGTAAACTTTAAAAACATGAAAAATCCACCTGCTGCAACCACCTGCAATCAAAAAAACACTTGGCGCATACTTGGGGACCCCTCCTGAGTCTATTTCGCTAGTTTAGAAGTTTGTCCCCAAACTTTTTTTATTAAAGAACAGTATCTGTTTTTAGGTGCCCTGTGGTACTTTTTAAAAAGTTTTTGGCATAGAATACCTTTGGGGGACTGTCCAAGGGGTGCAGGGTGGTTTTTGGACGTTTGTACCCCAAAACCCCTATTCTGCACTTTTTTTTCGACACCTACGTATTCATAGGTGATACTTTATCGCTGGGTTCAAACCACTGACTTTCCGCACCAACGAAAACTCGGAAGAATTGAATACGGGGATAAGTCCAGATTGGCGAAAATGACGTCATCGGTGAAAACGTATCACCGATAACGGCTTTTCGTCGGCAATTGAATATGGCCCTAAGTAGGTCTTGGTTACATGTTTGTTGGATGGAAAGCATAGAATCGTGATAATTAAATATTTTTAACCATAAACGTGCTATTCACAAAGCTCAGGAAACCTAGAAAAACTGCAACAAAGTTCATCAGGAAGTGAACCCGGGCAATGTGCAGTTCATTTGAAATATGTTTTTATAGATTTAGCAGTGGTGCTTCATATAATGAAAAACAGTAGTCTAAATCACAGGTTCTCAAACTCGGTCCTCAGGACCCCAAACACTGCATGTTTTCCAGGTCTCCTCACAGACTCAAGGCCCCCATACATCAGCAAATGATTGCAGCAATCGTGCAATTTGCAATCGATTGTGTATAAAAATCTTTCCCTTTTTCAATCGATTGTGGTATTTCTGCAATCGATTGAAAAAGATAAAGATTTTTATACACAATCGATTGCAAATTGCACAATTGCTGCAATCAATTGCTGATGTATGGGGGCCTTTACAAGTTAATAATTAGCTCCACCTGTGGATCTTTTAAAATGTGTCAGTGAGTAATGACTACACCTGTGCACCTGCTGGATAACCTGGAAAACATGACCTGTGTGGGGTCCTGAGGACCTAGTTTGAGAACCACTGGTCTACATAACCATTATTATGGATTGTCCCATGGTTAATAGACCCCATACTTGTTATGTAAATATGGAAACTGTGTGAGATTTTACCGATCTGCAACTCAGGCAGACACTGTGGCACCCTACGAAAGACAGAGAGACAGAGACAAAGAACCTGTTAGCAAAGTACAATATATCTGTCACAGGAATCTGCCAGTGAGTAGGGCAGTAGGAAGCTCAGGCAGACAGCTAAATAGGGGAATAAATAGGGGAACTGAGGAGACAGATCAGTGAAGAGCTCAGTAGAAGGCCCAAGTTTGAAACTGTTGTGTGTTCTGCATGAAGAATGATGTCTGAGACACAGACCAGCAAAAGACAGGGGGCCTCCTGTCCATGAACAAAGCATGTGTGTCAGGGCTCAGCCGGGGATCGGCTCCCGCTTACCGCGCCGCCGGCTTCCCCTGTCATCCTGGGTGGTCGGGCAGCTGGCGCAGCGGCGGGGGAGAAGCTGAGTATTCTCCCCGCATGCAGTGGCTTCCTGGTGGGCTGGTGTCTGGCATCACAATTCTGGACATGGGCGCCGCCATGACAGTCGGCCCATGTGACAGCATCTTCTTCCCAGGATAGGTGAGTGATCAGCTGACGCTGTGCACCTATCAAAGGGTTCCCCTGGGTATATAACTGTTCCACAGGTTCCAGGAAGTTGCCTGAACAACGGTTGTCTCCTAGCATGCCTTAGTGAGTTCCCGGTCCAGGTTCCTAAACCTTTCTTACAGCAGCAGTGATACCATCTCCACCTGTGTGCTTCCCGTCTCTGGTGAATATTGTGCAGCAGTGTATACCATCTCCACCTGTGTGCCTCCCGTCTCTGGTGAATATTGTGCAGCAGTGTATATCACCTCCACCTGTGTGCCTCCCGTCTCTGGTGAATATTGTGCAGCAGTGTATATCACCTCCACCTGTGTGCCTCCCGTCTCTGGTGAATATTGTGCAGCAGTGTATACCATCTCCACCTGTGTGCCTCCCGTCTCTGGTGAATATCCGTGCAGCAGTGTATACCATCCCTACCTATGTGCCCTCTGTCTCTGGCGATTTCTCAAGTAACCGTGAGTCTCCACTTGATATCTGATCCACGTGTCAAGATATAGTTATTGTACGGTTAGGGTATTACTAGTGCCTATCCAGGCATCACTTCTCTGGGCCACAGGTGCTGGGTTCTATTCCCGCAGGGCTTGGGTACCTGGTCAAAGGACCGCGACCAGCTCACGGGGTGCAGCTAAGCCCAAATCCCAATTGGGGGGGTCACTGGCGAACACCATCCTGTGGGTTAGATTCCGCACCTTTGCCCAGGTCTCGCCAACACTCAAGACCTGTGGATGAGGAGAACATATATCCAGGCCCCTCGTCTCCGCTTCCTCCCACAACTTAGGTCCTCCACGTCTTCTACTCCAGTCTCAGACGTGACAGTTTGTTCAGGCCTAATGGAGGCTGCAGGATCTCAAGGTACTGGGTCACTACAAGAGCTGACCTCTCGGATGGACAACCAAGAGGCGGCCCAACAACAAGTGGCTCAGTATTTACAGGAGCTCTCGAGGCAACTGCTTTCTATTCAAACCAAGTTGGCTTCTATTCTTCCGGCTCCTCCGGCTGCAGCTCCCGCACCTTCTCCATCAGTCCCTCCACTGGTGGTTCCTACCCCCAAACCCCGACTCCAGTTAGCTACTCCGGAGAGGTTTGACGGTGATCCCAGGCGCTGCCGCGGATTCATTAACCAATGTGAGATCCAATTTGAGTGCCTTCCCCAGAATTTTCCCACGTCTCGGGCAAAGGTGGCATATGTTATTTCCCTGTTAACTGGAGCAGCGTTAGATTGGGTCTCCCCTCTATGGGAACGGGCCGACCCCATTGTATCTACTTACGAGGAATTTGTTTTAGCATTTAAGAGAATTTTTGATGAGCCAGGCCGTTCTGCATCTACATCTTCTGATCTTCTCCGTGTGCGTCAGGGCACACGATCCGTAGGGCAGTATGTAGTCCAGTTTCAGACCCTGGCATCAGAAATAAAATGGAATGAGGAAGCGCTTAAGGCGTCCTTCCTTCATGGACTCTCTGAGAGGATGAAGGATGAGCTCGCCTCCAGAGATTTGCCAGAATCCTTCACTGACGTTATCTCTCTCTGTATCAAAATTGATCTTCGTCACCGGGAAAGGTGGGCTAGTAGGGGAAGAGGTGAACGTCTACCAGCTTGTTCTACTGCTGCCAATCCGCCTATGCCCATCCCTGATAGTGAAGAGGAACTGATGCAGGTTAATAGAACCAAACTCACCCCGGCAGAACGCAATAGACGCTTCCAAAATAAGCTGTGTATTTATTGCGCTGCACCTAACCACATTCTGAAGAATTGTCCTCTACTTGCGGGAAATGCGAGACCCTGACTGAAGTAGGGAGCATTCAGTTGGGGGTCATTCTCAAGCCATCCCAATTATCAGAAAGTCTTCTAGTAGTGTCGCTTTCCCATAAGTCCAGGACAAGAAAGGTCCATGCGTTAATTGATTCTGGAGCTGCTGGTAATTTTATTGCAGAAAAATTGATTCACACTTTGGGTGTTCCAGTCGTCCCCCTACCGAATAAATTGTTACTGTCCGGTCTAGATGGTAAAACCCTGGTGGGGCTACCCATTTCTTTGCTCTCTTATCCTGTGACTGTCCGAGTTGGATGCTTACATCAGGAAATGCTAGAATTTTTTGTATTACCCGAACCTCCTATGAGCTGGTATTAGGGTTACCCTGGTTGAAAAAACACAATCATGTCTTCGACTGGGATACTATGCAAATCCTATCCTGGGGCTCACATTATTTTCAAAATTGTTTGACCAAGGTCATTCCAGTATGTAACCAAGCAACGGTTTCCAACCCAGCTAAGAAGTTCCTCCATCCTGAGAGTCCAAGACACCCTTCCCAGCCGGGGTTGCCTGAGGCTTATCAAGACTTTGCTGACGTATTCTGTGAACAAGCCGCAGATGAACTTCCTCCGCATCGACCACGGGATTGCGTCATCGATTTACTTCCTGGGAAAAGTCCTCCACGTGGCCGTGTTTACCCCTTGTCTGTGCCAGAGACCACGGCCATGGAAGAATACATTAAGGAAAACCTTGCTAAAGGGTTCATTCGGCCCTCTTCTTCTCCTGCAGGGTCAGTTTTCTTTTTTGTAGGGAAAAAGGATGGAGGACTCCGTCCCTGCATAGATTACCGAGGCTTAAATCAGATCACCATAAAGAATCGGTACCCCTTACTTTTAATTTCAGAACTTTTTGACAAAGTCCAAGGGGCTCAGATCTTCACCAAGCTGGATCTACGTGGCGCATATAACTTGATTCGAATTAAAGCGGGGGACAAGTGGAAGACCGCGTTCAATACCAGAGACGGGCACTTCGAGTACCTTGTAATGCCCTTTGGTCTTTGCAATGCACCAGCTATTTTTCAAGGTTATGTCAACGAGGTCTTCCGGGATATTCTTCATAAATTTGTTGTGATCTATCTCGATGACATCTTAATTTTTTCCCGAGATTTACAGAGCCATCGTCTTCATGTACGGGAGGTATTGTCCCGCCTTCGTGTTCATCACCTCTTTGGAAAACTATCCAAATGTGTGTTTAATCAAACTTCGGTACCTTTCTTGGGTCATATAATCTCCGGGAGGAATTTCCAGATGGATCCTGATAAACTAAAAGCAATCTCAGACTGGCCCCTGCCTACTTCTTTAAAAGGTACTCAACGCTTCTTAGGATTCGCAAATTATTATAGGAGATTTATTCCACACTTTTCTACGCTGTAGCACCCATTACCTCCCTTACAAGGAAAGGAGCCAATCCTGCTAAATGGTCTGTTCCAGCGGTACAAGCCTTTCAAAACCTAAAAAAAGCCTTTTCTAGAGCTTCAATCCTCTGCCAGCCTCGGAGAGACAAACCATTCATTGTGGAGGTGGACGCATCCTCTGTTGGAGTAGGGGCGGTATTATCTCAGACTGCTGAAGATGGGAAGACTCATCCCTGTGGATTTTTCTCCCGTAAATTTTCTCCTGCAGAAAGGAATTATATTATTGGCGACCAAGAACTGTTAGCTATGCGTTTGGCCTTGGAGGAATGGCGGTATCTTCTTGAAGGGGCTAAATTTCCTGTCACGATTATTACAGACCATAAGAATCTAATCTATCTGCAAACTGCACACCGGTTGAATACCAGGCAGACACGATGGTCACTTTTCTTTTCTAGGTTTGATTTAAAACTTCAGTTTCGTCCAGGTGTGTTGAACAAAAAAGCTGATGCTTTATCTTGCTCCTTTATGACCAAGTTGGAGGAGGAGGAGTGTTCTCAAGTTCATTCCATTTTAGACCCAATGGTGTTTGCTCCTACTCAAGTAGTATCTCTACCACCTGGAAAAAATTTTGTACCTCCTAATTTACGCAAAAGACTACTGCTTTGGGCTCATGCATCCTTGTTCGCAGGTCACACTGGAATCACCAAAACCTATCAGTTCTTACTCCGATCTTACTGGTGGCCAACCATGAAGAAGGATGTCAGGGAGTTTGTCCTGTCCTGTATTAAATGCGCCCAACATAAGACTCCACGTAGAAAGGTGGTTGGTCCTCTACGTCCTCTATCTATTCCAGCTGCTCCATGGACCCACATCTCAATGGATTTCATTTCTGAACTACCCCGGTGCAAAGGGCATAACACAATATGGGTGGTCGTGGATCGCTTTTCTAAAATGGCACATTTTATCCCGCTGGTTGGCCTTCCTTCAGCCCCTCAATTAGCAAAAAATTTTATTCGAGACATCTTCAGATTACACGGTCTCCCAAAGGAAATAGTCTCTGATCGAGGTGTTCAATTTATAGCCAAATTCTGGAGAGCCCTATGTAATACGTGTGGAATCAAACTGAACTTTTCCTCGGCCTACCACCCACAGTCGAATGGTCAAACGGAAAGGGTCAATCAAGAGCTGGAGACCTTCATTAGGCTCTTTGTGTCATCCTCCCAGGATGATTGGGTGGACCTCCTACCCTGGGCAGAGTTTTCTCATAATTTTAAATACCATTCTTCTTCTAAATCCACTCCTTTTTTTACGGTCTTTGGTAGACACCCACGAGTTTCAGATTTCCAAAAGCTCCCTTCCATGGATGTTCCGGCTGTGAACGAAGAGATCCAATCCTTTTCAGTTTTGTGGAGTAAAATTCATAAATCATTAAAGCAATCTTCAAAATATTACAAGAAATTTGCAGACAGGAGACATTTGGCTGTTCCACTGTTGAGAGTTGGGGACAGGGTTTGGTTGTCCTCCAAGAATATTCGGTTAAGAGTACCGTCCATGAAACTCGCCCAACGCTTTATTGGGCCATATTGTGTCCTTAAGGTAATCAGTCCAGTAACCTACAAATTGGAACTTCCCCCTCAAATGAAGATTTCCAACACTTTTCACGTTTCTCTTTTACGACCTCTGGTGCTCAATCGTTTTCAGAGTTGTTCTCCTAAATTACCTCAAGTTAAGACGTTACAAGGCACTGAATTTGAGCTGGAGAGGATCCTAGATTCTCGGCACAGATTTAACACCCTTCAATATCTCATTGATTGGAAGGGCTATGGCCCCGAGGAAAGGGCCTGGATCAAAGCCTCTGATGTGCACGCTCCGCGACTAATCCAGAGTTTTCATAGGAGATTTCCAGATAAACCTGATGGGTGTTCAGTGCCCACCCTGAAAGGGGGGGTACTGTCAGGGCTCAGCCGGGGATCAGCTCCCGCTTACCGCGCCACCGGCTTCCCCTGTCATCCTGGGTGGTCGGGCAGCTGGCGCGGCGGCGGGGGAGAAGCTGAGTATTCTCCCCGCATGCAGTGGCTTCCTGGTGGGCTGGTGTCTGGCATCACAATTCTGGACATGGGCGCCGCCATGACAGTCGGCCCATGTGACAGCATCTTCTTCCCAGGATAGGTGAGTGATCAGCTGACGCTGTGGGTATATAACTGTTCCACAGGTTCCAGGAAGTTGCCTGAACAACGGTTGTCTACTAGCGTGCCTTAGTGAGTTCCCGGTCCAGGTTCCTAAACCTTTCTTACAGCAGCAGTGATACCATCTCCACCTGTGTGCTTCCCGTCTCTGGTGAATATTGTGCAGCAGTGTATACCATCTCCACCTGTGTGCCTCCCGTCTCTGGTGCATATTGTGCAGCAGTGTATATCACCTCCACCTGTGTGCCTCCCATCTCTGGTGAATATTGTGCAGCAGTGTATACCACCTCCACCTGTGTGCCTCCCGTCTCTGGTGAATATTGTGCAGCAGTGTATATCACCTCCACCTGTGTGCCTCCCGTCTCTGGTGAATATTGTGCAGCAGTGTATACCATCTCCACCTGTGTGCCTCCCATCCCTGGTGAATATCCGTGCAGCAGTGAGATTTCTCAAGTAACCGTGAGTCTCCACTTGATATCTGATCCACGTGTCAAGATATAGTTATTGTACGGTTAGGGTATTACTAGTGCCTATCCAGGCATCACCTCTCTGGGCCACGGGTGTTGGGTCTCTATTCCCGCAGGGCTTGGGTACCTGGTCAAAGGACCGCGACCTGCTCACGGGGTGCAGCTAAGCCCAAATCCCAATTGGGGGGGTCACTGGCGAACACCATCCTGTGGGTTAGATTCCGCACCTTTGCCCAGGTCTCGCCAACACTCAAGACCTGTGGATGAGGAGAACATATATCCAGGCCCCTCGTCTCCGCTTCCTCCCACAATTTAGGTCCTCCATGTTTTCTACTCCAGTCTCAGACGTGACAATGTGATTACTGTGCCTGGCTAAGGTAAGGAAAATCAAAAATCCTGAGACTGTGTGTTCTTGTTCAAGTGTTGTAGTGCCCTGAAAGGGGGGACTCTAATCCTGGGGGAGTCTAATCCTGTCAATATATGGTGGAGAGTACATGTAATCTTTGAGTATAATCCTGCAAAACTATGGTGGAGAATAAGGCGATTTAAATATTTGTGCAAGTTAATGTGGGTGAATCCTGGAAACCAACTATGTAAAAAAGAGCACTGTATGAATGTCGGGATGTAGTTATTATCCCGGATGTCAGGGAGCTGGCGCTCAGACAGTAAGTATTTGGGTTAGGGCTAGGCACTAGGGGGGGGAGGGTTAGGCACTAATGGGGGAGGGTTAGGCACTAGGGGAGGGTTAGGCACTAGGGGGAAAGGGCTAGGCTGTGGGGGAGGTTAGGTTTAGGCTGTGGGGGAGGGAGGTTAGGTTTAGGCTATGGGGGAGGGAGGTTAGGTTTAGGATGCAGGGAGGGAAGGTTAGGGGAAGAAGAGTATACTTACCTCCTTCTGTCTGGATTCTGACCGCCGGGATCCCGATCGCCTGTATCCCGTACCCAACCCATGTATGTCATAGTTAAACCTGGAGGTGGTGAGTGGCAAAGCTTATCTTCAAGTATTGACTAAAACAAGTAATTTTTTAGCATAAGATGAAAAAAATTTAAAGTGTTACGTTGCCAGTGTCAAGTGGATTTTGGCTTTGGCGTCAAATGGATTAAATGAATATGTGAACTGTTCAGTGGAAGCTGAAAGTTTCCTGTTTTGTTACAATGAAAGTTAATGCTTTATGCCTGGGAAGAAGAAAGTCTCACCAATAATTTTGTGATTTGGAGTGTGTACTATGCTGTACAGATGTGTTCTTAAGTGTTTAGTCACTGTTCAAAAGAAGGGATTTAAAAAGGCATTGGTGTAAAGAGATACAAAACAAGGACTGAAATCTCCAAACTAGAAATTTGAGGAACAAGGGTGACTTAAAATGTGTGAAGCCATTTGCAAACGCAGGAGGGGGGGTCTGGTTGACTGCAAACCCCCCTCCCCAGCCCACACCATGACAACAATAGAAATAGTAATATAATAGAATATTACTAATGCTGTATGTTCTTCTAAGTATCACAAATTAAATAATTAGCACCACCTGTGGATCTTTTAACATGTCAGCCAGTAATAAATACACCTGTGCATCAACTAGGAAATCTAGAAAACATGCACTGTTAGGGGTGCACTGCTGTAGACCATCAATAGGGTTAATTATTAATACCATATAATATTAGACTATCCAGTGTATAACGAGAGCAATATGTACATATATGTCCAGGGCAGTGCTAGGTTCTTCTGCTGATACCCCAGACTCCCGGACTTGCTCCCATACTCTGGAATGATGCCCACATCTGAAACAAAAACATTCAGCTCAGGCAGGATGGCCCTACTGCTGCATTTAATGGCTTACTGTGATTGCTGGTCCTGTATATGCTGGAATTATGACACTCAAATGTTTAAAACACTTGTATGATGCATATTAAAGCTGGATAAGTGCTAATTATGCCCTCTTCATGGACTGGCCATACTTGTAAAATCAAGCATTTGGAAAAACTCCTTTAGATATCTTACATTTGCCACCGGAAGCACCTCTGTGCTACAATTGAGTATGATCCTTTATTGTACATGTGGTGAGTTACAAAGTGATTTTTAAGAGAAAGAGACATTGAGGGGCATATCCAATTGCAGGCAAAATTTTGTAGAAACCCAACAGCGCAGGGTTTTTCTCACAGCCGAGGGTTTTCTCCTATTCAATTGCTGTTCTATAGTAATAAACACACCTATTTTCTTGCAGCACCAGAGCAGGTCTAAAAAAATATACAATCCCTATTTTGAGCTAAAAATGTTAGGGACTCCTTCAGAACCCCATGGATACCTACCCCCCCCCCCCCAGTGACTAATTAGCAAATTGAAAGTGTTTAATTAGCCTAATTGGTTCTATATTTACATTAGAGATGAGCCGGTCCGGTTTTCAGAGAACCGGACCCACCTGATTATAGCAATTCTGAGTCGGATCCAAGACTGGCCTGGGTGTTCCCGCCTGACTCAGATCTCAAAACGAGGCAAAACGTCATCCTCCCACTGTCGGATTCTCACAGGTTTTGGATTATATAAAGGTCCCGGTGATCGGCGCAATTTTCACTCCGGTTGTGTATGGTGACATGAACAGACGTGTTGCTGTCACTGTCTGTGTCAGTGTGTTGTCCAACTTATCCTGTCGGGGTCTGGGGCTGAAGGCTGCTGCTGTGTTGTCCATAAAGGGGCTGGGGCTGCAGTATATAAATAGAGGCTTCAGTGGGTGCTGCAGCTGCTGTGTCACTTGTCCTGTCAATCAATGGGCTGCTGCTGTGTTATTATACATAAGGCCTGGTGCTGCAGTACATAAAGGGTAGTTGTGTTGACCCCAGTGTAAAAAAAAAAATAAAAGTGCTTTTTTTTGTGTTTTTTTTTATGCAATAGCAACTTTGCTGTGCTATTATTGTTTAGTAACACTGCCGGCCAGACCGCAGTTTATCATCCAAGTATTTGAGACTGCATGTGGTCTGTCTTCACTCGGCAGGGGTGCTTTGTTGAACATAAAAATGGGGTGCTGTCTGTGTTGTTCATCAAGGGGCTGCTGCCTCATTCAGGGGTGCTCTTCCCCAGTGAAAAAAAATAAAGTGCTTTCTTTTGTGTGTGTGTGCGTTAGCAACTTAGCTGCGCTATTACTGTTTGGTGACACTGCCGGCCAGACCGAAGTTTATCGTCCACGTATTTGTGACTCTGCACTGCAGGTGGTCTGTCTGCATTCAGCAGGGTTGTTTTGTTGTCCATAAAGAAGGGGTGCTGTCTGTGAAATAAAATGAATGTTATCAATCCACAAAAATTAAAAGATATTCAGTGTTAATAAAAAATAAATTAAAAACTAATATATCCTTCCGTCCTTTCCCTCTCTTCAGCCCATAAACTTATTCCAATTCCCTTGGGTCTCTGACCTAGTTCTTGATTAATGAAAACATTCTTGGTTTTTAAACTTCCTAAGGGTCGTAACATAGTGGCACTGCAGTGGTAGACAGAATGGCAGTTTAATTCTGTCTACCACTGCAGTGCCACTATGTGCCATGTTGGGAACTGAACTGCCACATGTTAGTGCCGCCCACTGCTGTCACTTAGTTTAGTCAGCCAGCTAGCTGTATGCAACCTTTTGGTCTAAACTAGATTCAATCAATATTGTGAACTGTGAGGTGGTCAAAATTTACTGGAAATGACTGGAAATAAATGTTATTGAGGTTAATAATACTTTAGTAAAAAAAAACAGGCCCAAATTATGTGATTTTATCTGTTTTTATGATTTTTTTAGAAAAAAACACAGAACCAAAACCAAAACACGCAAGAAACAGTTTTGGCAAAACCAAATCCAGATCCAAAACATGAGAAGATCCAGATCCAGAACCAAAACCAAAATACGGGGGTCGGTGCACATCCCTAATTTAGATACTAATTGGTTATTAACACCAATAATGGCTTCAAATTACCCCACATTAAAAACTGTTATTCATTTTTACACCCTAAAATCAATTAAAGTGTTTATTTAAACAAAAACAAAAAAATAAAAATTGTATTATTTCATTGGCCCTAAATTACCCCAAATTACTTTTTTTTTCTACTTTTTTTGCAGTTTTTTGTTTTATTAGTTTGCATTTTTCATTTTATTAGTTTGTAATAAAACAAAAAGTTTGCTTTTTATTATTTTTTTACTTTCAAGAATACACAAAGCAGCCATTTAATACATTTTCTAAAAACAATATATATTTCTTTGGGACAGTAATAACCATTATTGCCCAATATTTTTTATATATTTTAGGGTACAAGCTGTTGCCCATCTTTTTTTAAAAACTTCTCATGTGGTTTTGCCTGAAAAAATTTCGCAACCATTTATATTCTATTGGATTCCGCAGGTATCAGAAGAGTCATAACCGCAGTAATAGAAAATTGGTCATGATCCCAGCGTAAATTTGAGCAGGGAAAAACAAGCGGGCAATTGAATATACTCCTGAAAGCTCCACAGAAACTCAAGTTTGGAGAAAAAACATTTAGTCACTCAGTACAAATGCTGGGTCTGACTGGTCTGGACAATGTCACTATGAAAGAATTTCATATTAACCATATTTTTTCCTTATAGAATTTTGTGATGTTGGAGCAAAAACACATAGTCAAACATGACAGTTGTGATTTAAAGTAGCAATAAAGTCAAAAGTTCAAGAACAAACTATTGAAGAGTGCAAAATAAATTGTATTACTCAAAAATGTATTTTGGTCAAGAGGAAAAACTGTGATAGATTGAAAATCATATTTTGAAAGTATGTCTGCAAGAAAGAGAACATTAAATCAAAAGACTTAAACCGAGTGTTCTACAGTGCCACAAGAGAAAGATACTTCTGCTTGTAAGGAGGCAACAATACAACTGGTAGTTATGGCTAAGCATCTTGATGAATGTGCAGTAAAAATAATTCACTGAAAGAGGAGTGCAAAAGTGGTCTGATTGTAGCAGAAAAAGAGCAAGATATTCTTGTTTCCAGCTAAATATCTACAGTGCATATAGAGCTGTAACTAGACCTTTTGGTGCCCTGTGCCAGAGAGACCATTGGCACCCCCCCCCCTCTCAATTTATAAATAGGCACATAAGATAGTGCACTTGAAAAAGGGCCCATGGCTTCATGGGGAAGGGCCAGGGAAGAGATAGGGGCAGCCAGGAGATGCTGGGGATAAAAGAAAAGTGAGAATGATAATAAACAGGAAAACTGACAGGCCCAAATAGCACCCTGTGGCACAGGTCGCACTACCCTAGTTACGGTCCTGAGTGCATATAAAACTGGGGACTCACAACGAAAAGTTGCCCATCAAATTGGCTCTTATTAGGTAGCTTGCTATAGTATATTGGGTCTGATTCAGAGGACTACACTATGCCGATGTTTTTGCAGTTGAATAATTATCTGTAAACTGCATGCATCTAAGTTACACTACACATGCGTCAAAGTACTTACCATAGTCACATGCTGCAACTTTTTATTCGCAGTGTGATTAACAGGCCAGCAGTGTCTGGGGAAGGTAACGGGGAATGATGGAAAAACACAGACATGTTGCAACAATTTTTGGGGCATGTCTCAGTCTGCATCTGTGATCCTGCACACAGAAAACATGGCTCCAGGGTCTCACTTCCCACAGCCATTGTGCGGGACCATAGACTTACTCAGGACTGCGGCAAATTAATGATCTGTAATTGATGCTGCGACTTTACGCATATGCTTGGATTTGCAAAGCCTCTGGTGGGTGTCTCAATATATGTCTAGGCAGCTGCAACATTTGCATATTTTTGCATAGCAGCTGTGTACAAAGACACTATTAGCATATGTCTCTGAGTCAGGCCCACAGTTGTTTCCAGCTAAATCTAACATTCTTTTAAATCTTTATCTGGACAGTGTGCAATCCTGAATACCAGACACTCTAGTATCCAGTATAGAGTTCCTGGCACTCTGTCACTAGTATTCAATCTGAAATTCCTGGCACCAGTATAAAATTCTAAATTCATAGTACCCAGTCATTAGTGTGCAATCTTCAGTTCCTGACATACTGTTACCAGTATGCTAATCTGAGTTACTGGCATACTGTTACCAGTATGCTATCCTGAATTCCTGACATACAGTTACCAGTATACTATTTTTAGTTCCTCGCTTCATGTTACCATTGTGCAATACTGAGTTCCTATCACTCTACTCCCGGTGTGCAATCCTGAGTTCCTAAAACACTATCACTAGTGTGCAATCCTGATTTCATGGTGCCCTGTTATATATGTGCAATCCTGAATTCCTGGCACTCTGTTGCCAGCATGCAATCTTGAAATCTTGTTATCCTTATATCAGTATGCAATTCTGAGTTTCTCATAACCTGCTACCCATGTGCAGTCATTGGTTCCTGACTCTCTGCTATCCTGAGTTTCTGTCACCCTGCTGCCCAAATTCAATCCTGAATTCTTGTCACTTTGCTACCCATGTGCAATCCTGATATCTCTCCAGACTAAAGTCAATCGTTGTCAATCAGATTCTAGCTATTATCTTCTAGAAGGTGCTAGATAAAAGTTAAGTAGAATCTGATTGGTTGCTATTGGCAAAAACTCCACTTCTAAAAACCTGCACTTTAGTAAATATACCCCTAGGAGGCCAGAAAATGCACAACACAGATAACTTGCAGACAGTAACTCAGAGTTTAGATTATTAATAATGGCAGATAGTATTAAAGACCAGTATGAATAAATAAACACAGGATGGTAACCTGGTGAGTAGTAGAAATTCTTAAGGTTGCAGGCACAAATATACAGCAGTTCATATCAACCAGGTACAGGCATCCAGAAATCCGTGACAAGGAAGGTCACAGAAGCTCACGATAACACAAATCCTGCATAAGAAACATTATTGAAACATCAATGACAGGTTCCAGGCATGGTAAATCAGAACAAATAGGGAACATTAATCCAGAGATAAGGCTGACAAAGTTAATGACCCAACAATGAGTGCTGGGAACAGGCTGACTAAAAAGGCAGCTGACAGGTACAGTTCATGATGGTAATGATACTGGATTTAAACCTCTATACGGTCCTGCACATACCTTCTAAATCCTGCCTATACCTTCTAGAATTGTCGCTATTTGCGTACGCAGTCATACAGTAAATAAATGCCTTCAGAGTTTGAATGTGGTTCCAACGCACAAAAGTTATTATTCAAGAAAAGTACAGATAGTTACATGCTGTGATCTAAATACAATAAGCGCAAATAAATTTATACAATGACTAGGTACAGTTGATATACATATGCATAAAACAGTGATTAAACTTCAAAATACAACCATACAATGAGAGAGAGAGAGAGAGAGAGAGAGAGATATGTCTGCTGAGAGCACATGTCCAAGATGGCTGATGAGGGGGTGTGTGGGGGTGTGTGGGGGGGGGGGGGTTGGGAATGACACATGCCCTATTGTCCAAACCGCATGGTCTCTAGAAAACTCAATTTTGAAAACTCACATAATACACTCCATTTTGAAAGTAAGAAAACTCACATTATGTTGTAACTCTGTAAATCCATTAATGATCACAATTATAATGACTACAACAACCTATTTGTACTATACAAAAACAAAACTGAGTAGAATTATAACTATAATCACAAGGCTATTAAGTCACAACTTCCATGAATCAAGCACATGTTTCAGTGGGAGGAGGGGAGTATCACATGTAATGTCATTGCCTAACCCACTTGCTGGTAGCCATCTTTAACAAAACTGCAGACTACCTTACACACGGTTATTACTTATACCATTCAAAGCTGTTATTAATTAAACTTCCATGATATAACACTGATACCATCCTAGGATTACATTCATGATACTATACAAACTTATTCAGATAGTATGCACCATATAGTAGCCAAAATACCAGTACTCACAGTACACAATTCTATCATAACACTGAAATAACACCAAACCTATGCCAGTCTTATAGCCATGATCACACTACTAGTAATTCACCATTCCAATGAATCAAGTACTTGGTTCCAGGCCCTAACACAGCTCACCAGCAAATCTCAAACAATTATATCAACCAGCACCAATCATTACAAATGCCATAGTTCTGTTTCACATACTACAAAAAACTCCATAATCAATCCCTTTCCTGCATGCTGATCTTACAGGCTAGATCACACTATATCATCCACTGTATGCTAACACAGACTTATGAATTCATTTAACTACAAACTTGTTACATACACTATTTATAAGCTACATTACAGATTAACACACAACTAGCTACAGTACCCAAACAGACTAACTTCTGTACAGTTTAACAACAATATACTTAGCCATATTCCAGGGGTACAAAGTCTCATTTTTGGTTGTCTTGTGAGAGGAAGACCTCTCTCTCTCAGTTCCCTGCTCCAAGTGTGTCTACCAGCATGTGTGTTCTCAGCCTAATTTCTCTGGGAGTGTCCCCAGTGTGAATGCCATACTCCTCTCCCCCTCACCTGTGAGGTTGTTTCCTATACAATGGCATCCCAAACCCCCACCTTGAAACTCCTGTCCCAACAGTGTGAGAGCAGGCCACTGGTATACAAATGCTAATTAGGTTGTAGTTTCAGTTAGCCATCTATTGATATGCTGGTTTCTATATAAACTTGTTCTGGGACCTGACTCTGGGATGTGATTACACACTTATTTATATATTTGGTTCTAGTTGTATAAGGATTTGTTTTTAATATATTTTGGTCTTAATATATTCTATATTATATGGTGATATTGATATACCCTCTGTACAAAATGCAAACAGGCAAACACAATCTCATTGGAGTAGCATTCAACATTTCATGGTCTTCTGTTACAGGACATTTAACAGGTCACTTCAAATGGACACAGGTCAGCCTCCAACAGCCTTTTGTCTCCTTTTTCCCGCTGCATGCAAATCTAAGCTGCTAACATTACATAGTACATTTTAGTGTTTTAACTCTCTACAGTTCTTAAATTGCGGACGCATGTTGCGATCTTCTCACCGATGACACCAGAAAGCTGTTGAGACAGAGTAGATCAGTACAACACCAAACATGGTCCGCTTAGCATGTGCTAAACCTTAGATACCAAATAGTCTTTATTTCACAACATTAGTAATAAATGAATAAACCTTGAATATTACACTTTGAAACTATGGAACCTTTTATGTAAGTGTGCAGTGTGTAAGTATTAGGGGGTTTGGGAAAAAGGGCACTTCTGAATTTATGTTTTGAGGACTTTTAACTTGGGGCAGATGCGTACACATGAAGCTAATAAACAGCGTTCGCATGCGGGGTATTATGCATTCGCTAATATGCGTCGTGTTAACAGCGCAACTGTGCGTATTTAATGTGTATATGGGGTATGATGAGATATGCGATCGCATGATGCTAATAATAGAATCGCCTATGTACTTATAATGGTGAGTTTCACTAAAATGGCGCTGGGCGGCTAGTCGCAAAATGATGTCTCATTGCCATTTGTAAAATGGCGTTGCGCAGATCTTTAAACCGATCCTGTCTCAGCCAATTATCCGGCTTTCACAATGGTAATTGTCGTCAATTACCTGACACCTGGCCGATGAAGAGTCCAAAAAGCAGCACCTCTGGTACTGCATCTCTCATAACAGGATCCCTGGCAACCACTGGTGGTGGACAAACATAATGCCAGGAAATATACCAAAACAGACAGAGGACCTGACTCAGAACTGCTCGCTAGGATGCGATCGCTCGTTGCTGGCCGATATTTGCATTCTGCGCATGTGTATGCATCACATTGCGCATGCGTGAACCACTTCGACAGATCAGGAAGCGCTCGCTCGCCCAGCATAGACAGCCCGGTTGAATGAGTGACACAGGAGAGGCTGTTTGTGGGTGGTAACGGGGCAGGCCACTAGAAACGGGGGAGTGGATGTACGAACGCAGGCATGGCTGTGTGTTTCAATGCCGTTCCATAGGCGTGCATAATTAACAGACAGCGTCATTGTACACGTCCCCTGCTTGTATTTCACACTGAAGGGATCGCAGTGCTTGCGGCCAGGTATAGTCAACCTCAAGCACTGCGAGCACATCCGATGGTTCTTGATGTACCAATATTTTCAAGCACTTCCTGGAGATGACGTGCACAAGTGGGCATCTTATGAATGTTTGGTGGGCGTCTGCATACACAAAGTGATCGCTCGCCAAGACATAGTGGGCATGCTAAAGCCTTTCCATGCGATCACCTGCCTTGCTGGGCATGCGCTGGATTTGCATATGCTGGGAGCGAGTGGCCGCATCTTGCGAGCGGCTCTGAATCAGGTCCAGAGTCCTAACAAGGTGAAGTACAGTTACTGAATTTTGTAAGTGAATATTGCCACTATTTTCATGAAAATCTGCTATTTTACCCTTGAGGGTCTCTGAAAGGAATGTCTTTTCCATGGTCTCTGAGAAGATTGCCTGACCTGAGGACTCTGAAATGAATGCCTTACCCTTCAAGACGGCTGCTTTGGCTTCTTAGCATGAGGACGAAAACTGATGCCCTGGCATCTGGGCCTAAGGACTTTGTATCTGCTGCAAGGGTCTCTGAGCTGAGAACAAATCTGGTGGCCTGACCTCTGCGTGTGATTACATACTTGCTGCCCTTGCTTCCAGGCCTGAGGACAAATCTGCTGCCCTCTCTTCCAAACATGAGAAAGAATTTAATGCCCTGGCCTCCAGGACTGAGGGCAATCCTGCTGACCTAGCTTTTGGGTATTGGATTAAATTTACTGCCCTGACCTCCAGTCCTGAAGTCACTTCCGTAATGATCCTTGCTGCAACATTTGAATCTGATACAGCAGTGCCTGCCTCTGCCTTGAAAATTATGTTCAATGTTCCTACTGTTGCAGTGATCAAAATCTATGCAACACAGTCTACAGCACCAGCTCCAGTGGATGCATCAGTGATTTTTCCAACCTTGCAAAACTCAAAGGGCTCCATTAACTACAATCAACATTTAAAATATGGTTGTAGTGAAATATCACAGGGATTTACCAAAAATCCCTTACAGGGACACAGCTTGCAATAAAGCTCTGTACCTGCGGCTATGTCTTCTGGGGCTCCAGTCAGCTGGTCTCCCATCTCCTGCACTGCGATCCCAGTCAGCTGTTCTATGCAGCAGCTGACCAAGGTCACAGTGCAGGAGCCGGAAGACCATCTGACCGAAGCCCGAGAGGACATCACCAGAGCACCGATCACCAGTCCCTGGATCAGGTAAGTGATTTATTTTTTTTTGCAGTGGTCAGCTTGTGATGTTAGAGCAGAGCAGGAGTCAGGGATACCTTTTTCACTTTATTTTAGTAAAAATAATGTTAATACATAGAGGTCTCTATTTATTAACATTATTTTTACTAAAATAAAGTAAAAAAGGGTGTTTTCATACCCTTTTCACATTATTTTAGTTTCACATAAATTTACTAAAGGGCAATTGGAGTAGACTTCGTAAAATCTACTCCAAGCCGTAACTATCACTTATTTTTAGTAAGCAGATCACATTTCTCATAATTGTAATGGGAAATGTGATATGGCCAAAGTTACTAAAAATAAAATGTAAAAAAATACCGGGGGAAGCCCTGTGATAGTAACGCCACCTGGAGATTGTGTTATCCATGGTTCCCCCGGTTCCCCAACTCCTGCTCTGCCGAGCCCCAGTGGTCAGCTGTGTAGCCTGCATAGAATAGCTGACCAGGGTCACAGTGCAGTATGGGAGACCAGCTGACCAGAGCCCCATAGGACATCACTGGAGCAGCGATCACTGGAGGTAAGTGAAAGTAAGGGTGGGGGGGTTCACAGGGGGGGGTCGCTGTCACACGGGGGAGGGTTAGGAGAGCTGATCGGTGCATGTGAAAAGATTACGGAGGGGATTCGCAGGGACAGAGACTTATCGCAAGGTCTGTCCTTGTAAGGGATTTTTAATAAATCCATGTGATGTTTCCTAAATTCGCAATGTGAATTTAGGCGAAAATTGCACACTACAATCTGCATTTTAAATGCGGATTGTAGTAAATAGGGCCCTTAGAGCTTTGCAAATTGTGGGATGCAGAGTCCCATGATCTTCATGGTTCCTTACCCAAAGAAATTACATCCTCCTGCTTTGTTGGCTCATTTACGCCTCTTTCTGCTGTTCCTCAGTCATAATTTTCTTCAATCTGTAGCATGTAGACTTTATTTAACCATGATTCCGATGTCCTAACAACCAATACTATATTTAAAAAATCTCAGAACTGTGCATTCATCATCAGAGCCGTAACTAGACTTTTTGGTGCCCTGTGCCAGAAAGAGCATTGGCGCCCCCCCTATTTTTCAAATGGGGACAAAAAGCACCTGAAAAAGGGGCATGGCCTCATGGGGAAGGGCCAGGGAAAAGATGGGGAGGCCGGGAGATGCTGGGGATAAAATAAGAGGAAGCTACAAGTGAGAATGATTAAAAACCGAAAACTGAAAGGCTCGAACAGCTCCCCCCTGCCCTGCGGTGCCCTGTGTGGTGACACAGGTCGCACTACCCTAGTTCCGGCCCTGTTCATAGAAGGTACAGGCCACTGTCAGGGCTTAAAGCTTTCCTGTAGACTGTGGATTTAACACTGCACTCCAACAAGAGGTGCTGCTGTACCTTGGTTATCTGCTGTCCCAGTAAGGTAGCAGTTAATCAATACTGCTGCACACCACAGTAATTAACAGGCTGCACTTGTTTCTTAGGGGCATACAGCATTTATCACAATCAATATTTTTAATGCAGATGTGATAAATATTTTTCTCCTACAGTAAAAATGCGTTGTGAAAATGAACAATTTGATGCTAACAGGGCCAGTGCGCTGCGGTATGCAGGCTCTGCACAGTAGGCAGAAAACATTAATCCAGAGCTAAGGCGGGTGCCGGGCGCCTGCTGATATTTTGTTACCAGCGAGCAGCCGGTGGCTCACTCCCTGCAGCCGCAGGCAGGAGCTCACTCTCAAGCCCCACTTTCCGGCTCCCGCAGTGTGTGTAGGGCGGGACGCCATGACAGCGAGAGCCAGGCTTGCCTACCCTCCCGATTTGGTCGGGAGCCTCCCGAATATCGGGTGCCGCTCCCGACCCTACGGAAAGACAGGCAAGCCTCCCGGCTGCCTCCTGCCCCCCGCACAACTACTTGAAACCCCCGCAGCGGGGATGCCTTTATTTTTGGCATTGTGAAGAGGGGGCGGGGCCACGATGACGCGTTCGTGCGCTCACGCCCCTGGCCCCGCCCCCAAAACGTCGTCATAGCCGGCCACGCCTCCCCCTCTATGCTTGCATTCAGCTCCCTCCCGGAAGGAGGGAGCTGAATATCGGCAAGTATGGCGAGAGCCTGTCCCTTTCTAAAAAATGGGAGGGTGCAAATTTATAGTTTGCAGAGGGGCACTGAATACCCTAGCACCGGCCCTGGACGCAAACATAAGAAAATGGCATTCAACTCATATATGATCTTTGTTGTATAGCAATAGTCCCTAATTTAGCTAACCTCATACTTGCCTACTTTTGAAAAAGCATTTCAGGGAGATTGTGAAAGCAGCACCTATGAGCACGGCGGTAAAGTGGGCGTGTACTGCTACATCTAAGAGGCGTGTCATAAAATTGATTTACATCCACATGTAAATGAGCCCCAAAGCAGTTAGTAAGATCTGTTTGTTGAAGAAAACAAACTGATACTTCTCAGAAAATGCCTGTAGCCATAGGGATCATTGTGCCTTATAACCAATGCAGAGAAATTATACTAATGATCCCATTTGAATGTATATAGCTCTGTTTTTTCTTTTATATAACAGTGTCATAATGGGGGTAAGGTGAAATGAGGGAGATTGCTACACTCTTCAGGGAGACAGGGAGATTGCTGCTATTTCAGGGAGTCTCCCTGACAATGAGGGAGAGTTGGCAAGTATGGCTAACCTGTATGTAGGTCATCAACCTTAGTAAATATCGGTACATAAAATATCTTTCCTCGCCACTTCCTAATTCATCTCCTTAGTGATCAGAATATTTAAGATACCAGAATTCTTTCTGGATCTGTCTCTTCATCATTTATAAACACTAGTGGTGGAGATTCTTAAAAAGAGAGGTGACAACTTTGCTCCGTGCTTGTTCTCAGATAAAGCTATGCTTTGGCTACACTGATTCTAATATATATTCCATCACATAACACAATATCCAGCAGGATGATGTCACCCGAGCGCCGCTCGGAAAGAGGCCATTTATCATGTACATTTAGCTGAACAAATCAGGACAGCGCTGTAGGTGTTTCCTGCCTCTGGCAATGAATGTAATGAAGTAATGGTCATAGCCTAGTTTTTACTGAACCATCAAATGAGAATAAATTAATTCACAATGACAGGCCTGCTTTAATCAGTCATGAATTAGCATTCCATTATAAATAATATATATATATATAAAATAGGCAATGAATGAAATACGGCCTGACATTTCATTGCTGGGTGCTGTGAACTTTAAAAACATGAGCAAACTTAATTCCAGAGTTTTGATAAATATTTCTGTTCCTGTAATGTACAGCTCAACAGGACACTAGTAATCCACCATCTTTTTAAATTGAAAAACAGAAACAAACATATTACCATCTTCAAACATTTCACTCTAGAAATGAGGAAAGGGGGAAAAAAAAGTAAGCACGGAAAAATGGAATAAGACATTGCCGCGTGGTTGTGATTTCGGTGGAGAACCTTTTGTCTGTCTGCTTTGAAGTCTCTTGCTGTGTTTTGTAATATGTAGGAAGGATCTTCTTAAGTCATGAAAATCAACGAACTGCGCTTGCAGGCTCTGTTTCCTTCAGAAGCAAATTTATGCTCAGGGTAGAGAAATGCATTACGACTGAATTCAGCAAACCACTTTTCTTTTTTTTGCAAGGTGATAGGGCATTTTCTCAGTGATAGGGGCATTAAATAATTAACTCTTATATCACAGGATGTTTCACTGTCATCCAAAGCACCGCTACCTGACTATATACAGGAGAGGGGGTTGAGAAACTCTGAAAATCATTGGTTGTTGTAAATGACAATGTCACAGGATAGGTGTTTTGCCCTAAGGGAATATCTTTACAATATACTGTATATATCAGAGCAACTAACCCACCCATATTTTACACAGCATTAACTCACACATTTTAAGCACAAAAAGCATGTAAGTTGCAAGTAAATTTATCATGTCATGCATAATAATTTATTTATTATTATTACCAGGTATTTATATAGCGCACACATATTCCGCAGCGCTTTACACAGAGAATATTTGCCCATTCACATCTGTCCTTGCCCCAGTGGAGCTTACACTCTATATTCCCTACCACATGCTCACACACATACACACTATGGTCAATTTTGTAGGGAGCCAATTAACCTGCCAGTATATTTTTGGAGTGTGGGAGGAAACCAGAGTACCCGGAGGAAACCCACACGAGCACAGGGAGAATATACAAACTCCACACAGTTAGGGCCATGGTGGGAATTGAACCCATGACCTCATTGTTGTGAGGCAGTAACGCTAACCATTACACCGTCTGTGCTGTGCTTTAATAATTAAATATGTATTAACGCAACACTCACTGCAGTGACAAGGAGCAACAGTCTCTAGTCTAGACAAATGGGAGGAATTACTGAGCTGAATAAAATCATGTTACGAGACTAATACCCTATGTCAGACTTAAATTATTTTATGTTAAAGAAGAACTAGTGTCATAATTGTATTATTAATATCATTGTAGTATACACTTTATGTAAAAACTCCAATAAATAACAGCTGTGTAAATGGAGCAATCTGATGATAATTCTCATCATTGACGTTATATCTTCAGTTCTCATTAGAAAAATATGTATTTAAAGACACAATTCCCTACTCTAGTCTACATTATAATTTACATATTTTATTTTTAAATTATAAATATTAGAGATGAGCGGGTACAGATTTCAGAGATCCGAACCCACCCGAATTTTGAGATCCGGCTCCGGATCTCAAGCCAAGGCAAAACCATACAGATGAAATCTCGCAGCTCGCGAGCTTTCCTCTCTATGATCTATGTAGTATATAGGGACCATCCTGTGGATGTCATTTCACTCCGGCTGTGGAGACTGAACCATGCGTGCCTACCCTCCCGATTTGGTCGGGAGCCTCCCTAAATCGGGTGCCGCTCCTGACCTCCCGGGAAGGCAGGCAATTCTCCCGGCTGCTGCCCACCCCTCCTATCCCCCCCGCAATAACCCCTGCAACCCCCGCAGTGGGGGGGTGGTGACGCGATTTGCATCATTTTGGCCCCGCCCTCTGCTTCACAATGCCTATTTTATCGGCATTGTGAAGCGGGGGCGGGGCCAAACTGACACGTTCACGTGACCAAAAAATTGTCTATTTTTGTCTAATATTTGTGTGTGTGTGTGCGTGTTAGGCTTAACCACACAAGATACAGCAAGTCAGCAATGCAACCTAGTGCTGCCCAACTCCAGTCATCATCAATCTGTGCTCTGGGCCCAAGTTCTGGACCTGAAAAAAATTAATTGTATTTTTTTGTCTAATATTTGTCTGTGTTCACACAACTGCATGTGTGTGAATTTTGTAATTGCACCTTGGCTACACTATTGGTGCTTGTGACACTGCTTCAAGACTGCAGAAAATATGGAGGGCTGTCACATGACAGGAGAGCAAGGCCAAGAACCACATGTTGTAGCTGCCGCCAGGAGTGCAAGGCCGTCAATTTCCTCGTCCTCTATGAAGGCCCATGCCCCAGGGCTAAATTACGCCATCGATATGGTAAAGCTACAGTATATGCCATTCACTACATGAAGTATCAAGGAAAGGATAAGGCCTTGGCTTTTCTTTCTGAAGACTGCTGATTCTGATAGCCCTTCTGCTTGTAGTAGTAGTGGTACCATTAAAAAATTGAGATGAGTAAGACAGCTCCGGAAAAACCGACTGTGTGCCCTGAGAAATCGAAATCACAAATCCCTGAGGAGAGTGCAAGTGTGTCAGCGGTTGCCATGTGTGAGCCAAACCTAAATACTAGTGTACTGGAGGATCCTCCAAGTTCCAACATTTGTGTGCCCTCTGTAAATATGGGGAAGGGCAGTCAACATCTTGCAGACGTAGTCAGTGAGGATGCTTCTGTGGAACTGCACATGGAGGCGGAGGATATTTTGGTAGTTGAAGGCGCTAAGGATGATGAGGATGTTGATGATGAAGATGTTGGTGATTAGGATGTTGGTGCCGAGGAGGTCCTTTGTGTAAGTAAGGCAACAGCTGTTGCCCATGGATTGAAAAGCCAAAGCCCATTGTTGTCATGCCAGGGCAAAAGTCAAAAAAATCCATTATGTGCTGGTTGGGGCATTGCTGCCTGACATTTTAAATTAATGTTATGGTTGGTTTAGGAACCAATGATTTGTTTTTAAATTAAATTATTATCAATTTTACAGCCAGGGGCTGCACCAATTAATTTCTTTTTATTATTAATAATTCAGCCAGGGACCGCACCCAATGAATTGTTTTTTATTTAATTTATTATCATTTTTACAGCCAGGGGCTGCACCAACAAATTTATTTTTATTATTCATTATTTAGCCCAGGGCTGCACCAATGAATTGTTTTTTAATTAATTTATTATCAATTTTACAGACAGGGGCTGCACCAATTATTTTTTTTTATTATTAATTATTCATCCCGGTGCTGCACCAATTAATTGTTTTTTAATTAATTTATTATCAATTTTACAGCCAGGGGCTGCACCAATGTATTTCTTTTTATTAATTATTCAACCAGGGGCTGCACCCAATGAATTGTTTTTTAATTAATTTATTATCAATTTTACAGACAGGGGCTGCACCAACAAATTTCTTTTTATTATTAATTTTTTTAGCCTGGGGCTGCACCAATGAATTGTTTTTTGATTAATTTATTATCAATTTTACAGCCAGGGGCTGCACCAATGATTTTTTTTTTATTATTAATTATTCATCCTGGGGCTACACCAATTAATTGTTTTTTAATTAATTTATTATCAATTTTTCAGCCAGGGGCTGCACCAACTATCAACTATCAATTATTCAATCCTCAAGGGTATCCCAACCATCATCTTTGCACAGTCCTCAACTCTATTAATAATATTATATCAGTCAGTTTTGAGCCAGCAAGCTGGATGCAACCTTATTGTGAGCTGTGAGGTGGTCAAAATTGACTGGAAACAAGTGAAAATAAAAGTTATTGAGGTTATTAATACTGTAGGAACAAAAAAAGGCCCATTTTATGTGATTTTAGCTGTTTTTTTATTTTTTAAGAAAAAATCCAGATCCAAACCAAAACACGAAAAACATAACAAGGAGGTGAGGTTTTGGCAAAACCAATCCAGATCCAAAACCAGGGGAGATTCAGATCCAAAACCAAAACACAGGGGTCATCGCACATCTCTGAGCGAGAGCTGAGCGCTCGCAAGCGGGTCGATGTTGGCCAAGTACGCATGTGCACGAGGGAGCCGGCTCTGTCGTGCGCATGCTCGAGACCCGCATAGCGACGGGCAAGTCGTCGCTGTGGGTCTCGCTACAAAGGGGGCGTGCTGTCGATGGTGAGTAACAGCATGCCCCCTTTGGTGGGCGTGTCGGGGGCGTGCTGCCCAGAATGAGAACGCCTACCGTCTGGGGCCGGCCCCACTGACATCACAAAAGCACTCCAGTGCTTGCGGCAACAAGACCCTACCACAAGGGTCTCATCGCAAGCCCGATGGTCGTGATGGTCTTGACCATCGCGACCATCTTTTTGGCCGCTCGCTATAGCTGTGGATGGTCACCCACAGCTATGCGAGCGGCCAGGAGGCTGCTCTAAAAAAGAGAAGGAGGGTACTGATTCTGAGCGAGCACTCTGAAAGGGCGTCCGGCTCTGAATCAGGTCCTTTAATCGGATTTCTCCTTGCAGGGTCTAGAGGGTGCGAGAAGAAATCCTTTAGTTGGACCAAACATCTCGCTGAATTGAATAGTTCCTCTCGGGGCTACTCAGCATTGCTTTGAATTTAATTGCGGCCTGTATGCTGCTCCATTGGCTGTGCGCATGTGATGCTGTATCTCTAATAGGATAACAGCTGCAAATTTACATTACATGACTGTCTTCAGCTTGTTTAAAGCATGCATACAACAATAACATTGTTATATAATTGGATTTACTAATGTGGTCTGCACATAGCAGGGCGTTACGTCTTTAATGTTAACCATAAGCTATAATTTTTGATACTTTTAGAAAGTGATATTTGGGGTGAAATCAACCCATATTGATGTTTTTTATCTGTTTTATGATGTTTTGACTAGTTTTATAGCACATTTTTGTTTTCATTCTCCATGTTGTATACATCCCTAGGTTTGAAGTGGAAGTGTGCTTGCCCCTTCCTATAGCATCACAACCATAACAGCATTTGCACATGTGGGCACATCTATGGAAAATATATGTTTTCTGTAGTCCACGGTCTCCAGGCAATAATGGCTAAGGTGGCATATCGTTTTCAAATAAGGGACTCGTGCCTTTCCCCATATATGGAAAACCAATGTTGTCAGTAGCGCAGAGTGACATTGGGCCTGATTCAGGTATGTACACTAATGCAATCGCAGCTGCTATCCCGTACACAGCTGCTGTGCAGAAATATGCTAATGCATGCAGCCGCCTGGATATGTATTGAGACGACCACCGGTGGCTACGCAGATCCAAGCAAGTGCGTACAAACACGCGGTGCTGGTCGCAGATTCTTCGATAAATCAATCATCTTAGTAACTCTATGGTTGCGTAGAATGTCCATGGGAAATGAGACACTGGCGCCAAGTTTTCTACTTATGGGATCACAGTAAAATGCTGAGACACGGCGCAAATTTGGGAGCGACAGGCCTGCGTTTCTGCCGCCACTCCCCGAAACTGCCCCAAATAAATCCTGTCAGCAAGTGGCATCGCTAAGGTAACTTGGCACGTGCGCAGTGCGATCACGATGCATTCACAGCTGATAATTTTCTCATCTGTGTAAATATCGCCTTTGTGTCCACATGAATCCGGCCCATTGTCTGGTAGGTACACAATCTTTCACATGGTGGTGCACCTGAATTTAAAAATAAAAACACAAAATGATTTACATTTGATGAGTATAGCAGTATAAAACCTACCTTGATAAATCATCGAGAGGTGATATTTGTAGACATTATACAGTGTTTATTGTCTATATTAGAGAAATTAATGCAAAGCAATTGAGTGTGAATGATGGCCTATTACCCCCAAGGCTGGGACAGGTTGTGTGTGAAATATCATTTATATTGTGGTCTCCATTTTGGGATTGTGGTGTCAGACTGATCAGCCTTTAGCTATGTGGAGGAGGACATTGGGAGGGTCTGTAGGTTATATTGGGTGGTTGGCGTGTGATATGACTTTTTTTGTTTCCTGAATTTCCCTCCCTCCCATTTTTGAAAATGTTATTTTTTTCAGCTTGGTTTTAGCTGGCGGGAAAGAACGGCTATCCAGTAGCCATCTTACTGCACTGGTGAGGTGTCAGGGGCGTTTTAAGAAAGGAGGGGTTCCCATGTGCAGTCTCCATTTGGGCCCCCTCCTGTCTGGCAGAATCTACTGTGTATATGCAAGTCTTTGGGAAATGGCACTTGCGCCTTATTCCCGGGAACATTTTTTTTGCGCATCCGCAAGTTACCGGAAAAAAGGCAGCTGCCATTTACCCTGTTATTTTTGCTGCGAAAGGTAAGTAGAACTAAATATCGGTGCTGGGTATGTGGTGTGGACCAACCTGGACCCAGGAGCCCAAGTGCACCGCACACCCTACACCAGGCTTGCCTACCCTCCCAATTTGGTTGGGAGCCTCCCGAATAACGGGTGCCGCTCCCGACTCCCTCTGAATTAGGGGTGAGCGGGTTCGGATTTCTGAAATCCGAACCCCTCCGAGCCCCCCCGATCCGAGACCGATCCGAGTCAGGCTTGACTTTTACCGTCTGACTCGGATCTGAAATCAAGGCAAAACGTCATCATCCCGCCTTCCGGGTCTCGAGGGTTTTGGATTCTATATAAAGTACCCACGTCGGCGCCATTTTCTCACTCGGCTGTGGACAGTGAAGAGGGAGGGTGGGAGTTAGGGCTGGTTGGGCTGTGTAGTGTAGTGTAGTGCAGTGTAGTGTTGTGGTGTGCTGTGCTGCTGTTGTCTATAGGGGCTGTGTCCACTCCTCCAAAGTCCATAGGGGCTGGCTGTGTTGTGCTGTGCTGCTGTTGTCCATAGGGGCTGTGTCCACTCCTCCAAAGTCCATATGGGCAGGCTGTGTTGTGCTGTGCTGCTGTTGTCCATAGGGGCTGTGTCGAATCCTTCAAAGTCCATAGGGGCTGGCTGTTTTGTGCTGTGCTGCTGTTGTCCATAGGGGCTGTGTCCACTCCTCCAAAGTCCATAGGGGCTGGCTGGACTGTGTTGGGCAGTCAGTTGTCCACTCCAAAGTCCTGTGCAGTGTCTCAGTCCTAAAGGGGTGCAGTAGTGTTGTCCAGGGGGTGCTCTGTCCATCAGGGGTGCTCCCCCCAAGTGGAAAAAAAATAAATATTTTTTCTTGTGTTTGTGAATTGTGTGCGCAGTAGCCGCACGTGTATCAACAAAGTAGCGCCAAGTGTGCGCCTGTCTCATAAGTAAAGGGTCGGCTGGCTTGACCGTTAAAGGGTGCTGTAACCCCCAAAGTGCACTCCAAACAAAATAAAAAAATATTTTCTGTGTTTGTGAATTGTGTGCATTGTGGCTGCACGTGCATCAACAAAGGAGCAGCGCCAAGCGTGCGCCTGTGTCCCATAAGTAAAGGGCCAGCTGGCTTGTCCGTTAAAGGGTGCTGTAACCCCCAAAGTGCACTCCAAAAAAAATAAATATTTTTTTTGTGTTTGTGAATTGTTTGTGCAGTAGCATCAACAAAGTAGCGCCAAGCGTGCGCCTGTGTCATAAGTAAAGGGCCGGCTGGCTTGACCGTAAAAGGGTGCTGTAACCCCCAAAGTGCACTCCAAACAAAATAAAAAAATATTTTCTGTGTTTGTGAATTGTGGGGGTCATTCAGACCCGCTCGCGAGCGCAGGACGCTCGCAATCGGGTCGATGTTACCCCAATGCGCATGCGCACGACGGAGGGAGCTCCATCGTGAGCATGCGTGAGACCCGGACAGCGACAGCCAAGCTGTCGCTCCGGGTCTCGCACCAAAGGGGGCGTGCTGTCAATGGTGACTGACAGCATGCCCCCTTTGGTGGGCATGCCTGGGGCGTGGCTGCCAGACGGAGGCATTCCCATGGGAACGCCTACCGTCTGGGTCCGGCCCCACTGACATCACTAGTGATGTCAGTGGGAATGATTTTGGCTCTGATAGAGCCAAAATTACTCCAGGGCTTGCGGACACCAAGACCCTGCCGCAGGGTCTTGACCATCGCGACCATCTTTTTGGCAGCTCGCATATGCTGTGGGTTGTCACCCACAGCTATGCGAGCGGCCAGGAGGCCGCTCCATTTTTAGGTAGGAGGGCACTGATTCAGAGCGAGCGCTCTGGTCACAGCGTCCGGCTCAGAATCAGGCCCTGTGTGCACTGTGGCTGCACGTGCATCAACAAAGGAGCAGTGCCACGCGTGTGCCTGTGTCATAAGTAAAGGGCCGGCTGGCTTGTCCATTAAAGGGTGGTGTAACCCTCAAAGTGCGCTCCACAAAGAATAAAAAATTCTTTTTTTTCTGTCTTTGTGAATTGTGTGGGCTATAGCCGCACCTGCATGCTCAAAGCAGTAGCGACAAGCGTGCATCTGTCTGTTAAAGGGTGGTGTAACCCCCAAAGTGTGCTCCACAAAAAATTAAAATGTCTTCTTTTTTTTCTGTCTTTGTGAATTGTGCGGGCTATAGCCACACCTGCATCCTCAAAGCAGCAGCGACAAGCGTGCGTCTGTCTGTTAAAGGGTGGTGCAACCCTCAAAGTACGCAACACAAAGAATAAAAAATTCTTCTTTTTTTTCTGTCTTTGTGAATTGTGTGGGCTATAGCTGCACCTGCATCCTCAAAGCAGCAGCGACAAGTGTGCGTCTGTCTGTTAAAGGGTGGTGTAACCCCCAAAGTGCGCTCCACAAAATCTAAAAAAATCTTATTTTTTCTGTCTTTGTGAATTGTGTGGTTTATAGCCGCACCTGCATCCTCAAAGCAGCAGCGGCAAGCGTGCATCTGTCTGTTAAAGGGTGGTGTAACCCCCAAAGTGCACTCCAAGAAAAATAAAATATTTTCTTCTGTGTTTGTGAATTGTGTGCACTGTATGTGCATCCTCAAAGCAGCAGCGCCAAGCATGCTTCTGTCTGTTAAAGGGTGGTGTAACCCCCAAAGTGCACTCCAACAAAAATAAAACACTTTCTTCTGTGTTTGTGAATTGTGTGCACTGTATGTGCATCCTCAAAGCAGCAACGCTAAGCGTGTGTCTGTCTGTTAAAAGGTGGTGTAACCCCCAAAGTGCACTCCAACAAAAATAAAACATTTTCTTCTGCGTTTGTGAATTATCTGCACTGTACGTGCATCCTCAAAGCAGCAGCACCAAGCGTTCATCTGTCTGTTAAAGGGTGGTGTAATCCACAAAGTGCACTAGTCTTCAACAAAAATAAAAAATAATTTTCTGTGTTTGTGAGCGCCTTAGCCGCACATATATATCAATATAAAATAAATGGAGGACCAAACTTTCTCCAATAAAAATAAAATAGGGAAAGATCAAGAACCACTTCCTCCTAGTGCTGAAGCTGCTGCCACTAGTCATGACATAGACGATAACATGCCATCAACGTCGTCTGCCAAGGCCGATGCCCAATGTCATAGTAGAGGGCATATACAATCCCAAATGACAAAGTTCAGGAAAATTACCTTAAAAAAACATTTAAATCATCTGAGGAGAAACGTAAACTTGCCAATATGCCATTAACGACACGTAGTGGCAAGGAACGGCTAAGGTCTTTCCCTATGTTCATGACTAGTGGTTCAGCTTCACATGACGATGGAAGCCCTCCTCCCGCTAAATAAATCAAATGAATTAAGCTGGCAAAAGCACAGCGAAGAACTGTGGGTTCTAAGAAGATATCACAAATCCCCAAGGAGAGTCCAAGTGTGGTGGCGGTTGCGATGCCTGACCTTCCCAGCACTGGAAGAGGTGGCTCTTTCCACCATTTGCACGCCCCCTGCAAGTGCTGAAAGGAGCACCCACAGTCCACTTGCTGATATGCAAATTGAAGATGTCACTGTTGAAGTACAACAGGATGAGGATACTGGTGTAGCTGGTGCTGAGGAGGAAGTTGGGGAGGAGGATTCTGATGGTGATGTGGTTTGTTTAAATCAGGGTTCGGGGGAGACAGTTGTTGTCCGTGGGATGAAAAAGCCCATCACGGTCATGCCTGGGCAGAAGACCAAACATTCCACCTCTTTGGTCTGGCAATATTTCTATCCAAATCCGGACAACAACTGTCTTGCCACATGTACCATATGTAAAGGTGAAATAAGTAGGGGTAGGGACGTTAACCACCTAGGAATATCCTCCCTTATACGGCACCTGCAGCGCGTTCATAAAAAGTTACTGTCAAGTTCAGAAACTTTGGCTAAGACAGTAAGCAGTCCAGGGACACCTAAATCCTGTTGTCCTGTTGTATCCAAGCACCTGCAATCCACACCGTCAACTCCATCCTCATCAATTTCTTACTTAGGCAGGATCAGAAGTAGTCCTGCAGGCCATGTCACTGGCATGACAGACTCTCCTATCCGGGATTCCTCCGGAGGATCCTGCATTGCTACGCCTTCTGCTGCCGCTGCTGCTGTTGCTGCTGGGAGTCGTTCATCATCCCATAGAGGAAGTAGGAACACCACTACTTTTACTAAACAATTGACCCTCCAACAGTCCTTAGCGAGGAGGATGAAGTACAACAGCAGTCATCCTGAAGCAAAACGTATAACTGAGGCCTTGACTGCTATGTTGGTGTTAGACGTGCGTCCGGTATCCGCCATTAGTGCAGTGGGATTAGACAATTGATGGAGGTAGTGTGTCCCCGGTTCCAAATCCCATCTAGATTCCACTTCACTAGGCAGGCGATACCGAGACTGTACAGAAATGTCAGAAAAAGTGTCCTCAGTGTCCTGAAAAATGCGGTTGTAACCAATGTCCACTTAACCACGGACATGTGGACAAGTGGAACAGGGCAGACTAAGGACTATATGACTGTGACAGCCCACTGGGTAGATGTATCACCTTACGCAGCAACAACAGCAGCGTCACCAGTAACAGCATTTCAGAAACGCCAGCTCGTTCCAAGGCAGGCCACGCTGTGTATCACCGGTTTCAGTAAGAGGCACACCGCCGACGACCTCTTAGAGAAACTGAGGGAAATCATCGCCCAGTGGCTTACCCCACTTAGACTCTCCTGGGGATTTGTGATATCTGACAACGCCACCAATATTGTGCAGGCATTACATCTGGGCATATTCCAGCATGTCCCATGTTTTGCTCACACAATAAACTTAGTGGTGCAGAATTTTCTGAAAAGCGTCAGGGGCGTGCAGGAGACGCTTTGGGTGGCCCGAAAAATTTCTGCCCACTTTCGCCATTCAGCGACTGCGTGCCAAAGACTGGAGCACCAGCAAACACTCTTGAACCTGCCCCGCCATCACCTGAAGCAAGAGGTTGTGACGCGATGGAACTCAACCCTCTATATGCTTCAGAGGATGGAGGAGCAGCAAAACGCCATTCAAGCCTATACATCCACCTATGACATAGGCAAAGGAGGGGGTATGCACCTGACTCAAGCGCAGTGGAGAATGATTTCCATGTTGTGCAAGGTTCTCCAGCCCTTCGAACTTGCCACACGTGAAGTCAGTTCAGACACTGCCAGCTTGAGTCAGGTCATTCCCCTCATCAGGCTTTTGCAGAAGCAGCTGGAGAAAGTGAAGGAGGAACTAAGACGGAGCGATTCCACTCGGCATGTGGGACTTGTGGATGAAGCCCTTCATTCGCTTTGCCAGGATTCCAGGGTGGTCAATCTGTTGAAATCAGACCACTACATTTTGGCCACCATGCTCGATCCTAGGTTTAAAGCCTATGTGGTGTCTCTCTTTCTGGCCGACAGAAGCCTGCAGAGGTGCAAAGACCTGCTGGTGAAAACACTGTCAGCTGAAGTGGAACGTGACACATCAACAGCTCCTTCTTCATTTTCTCCCGCAACTGGGGCTGCCAGGAAAAAACTTAGGTATCCTAAGCAACCCGCTGGTGGTGATGCAGGGCAGGCAGGACCAAGTTTGGACATCTGGTCCGGACTGAAGGACCTGGCAACAATTTCTGACATGTCTACTGTCACTGCATATGATACTGTCACCATTGACAGAATGGTGGAGGATTACATCGGTGACAGCATCCAAGTAGGCATGTCCGTACCTGTACTGGCAGGAAAAAGAGGCAATTTGGAGACCCCTGTACAAACTGGCTCTATTTTACCTGAGTTGCCCCCCCTCCAGTGTGTATTCTGAAAGAGTGTTTAGTGCAGCCGGGAACCTTGTCAGCGAAAGGCGTAGGAGGTTGCTTCCACAAAATGTGGAGAAGATGATGTTCATAAAAATGAACTATCAACTCTTCCAGGGAGACCAGCCTCCAGAACGTACAGAGGGACCTGTGGTGGTGGATTCCAGCGGGGATGAATTAATACTCTGTGTGGATGAGGATGTACACAACACTGAAGAGGGTGAGGAATCGGTGGATGAGGAGGATGAGGACGACATCTTGCCTCCGTAGAGCCAGTTTGTGCAGGGACAGATTAATTGCCAGCTTGTTTTGTGGGGGCCCAAACGAACCAATCATTTCAGCCACAGTCGTGTTGCAGACCCTGGCGCTGAAATGATTGGTTTGTTAAAGTGTGCATGTCCTGTTTATACAACATAAGGGTGGGTGGGAGGGCCCAAGGACAATTCCATCCTGCACCTCTTTTTTTCTTTGCATTATGTACTGTTTGGGGCCTAGTTTTTCAAACTGCCATCCTGTCTGCCACTGCAGTGTCACTCCTAGATTGGCCACGTGTTTGTGCCGCCCACTCGTATGTCTTAGCATAGTCATCCAGCTACCTCGATGCAACCTTTTGGACATAAAAACACTATTGTGAGGTGTGAGGTGTTCAGAATAGACTGGAAATGAGTGAAAATTAAGGTTGTTGAGGTTAATAATAGCATAGGAGCAGAAAAACCCACAAATTCTGTGATTTTAGCTGTTTTTATGCTTTTTTTTTTTTTTTTAAATACAGATCCAAAACACAAAACCCAGAACCCAAAACACGGAAGGGTGGTTTTGGCAAAACCAATCAAGATCCAAAACACGAAGAAAGATCCAGATCCAAAACCAAAACACAAAACACGAAAAGTGGCCAGTGCACACCCCTACTCTGAATCGCGTCATTGTGGCTCCGTCCCCTGCCTCACAATGCCTTTATTTTCGGCATTGTGAACAGGGGGCAGGGCCACAATGACGCGATCACATCGTCACGCCCGTGGCCCAGCCCCCATATGGAGTGAGTGCTCGGCCACGCCCCCCGCTGTGTGCAGGCATTCAGCTCCCTCCCGGAAGGAGGGAGCTGAATGTCGGCAAGTATGCCCTTCACCTATTAAAGATATGCCCCTGTGAGGTGTACTCCCCTTCAATATACTGTGTAGACTGTTATCACCCTACTGGGGTCAGCAGTTCCACTTGGCTGAGCTTTATGTGTATTGTATTTATATAGTGTTTACAGGGGTGCCGAGAGGGGGTGGGTCGGTGGGTACTAATTACCTAGGCCTGGGCTTGTTAGTGGGGCCTGGCGGGGGCCTGATCTGGTGTCATTTCAGCTACTAAGGGAAACCTTGTCCCAATTTGCAGCTCTGCTGAGAAGGACAAATGTCCCCCTGCATGACCGCCAGCACCCCCTGTGTAACTGCCAGCACCACAAAGAAACTATTTGTAAGCTTATTTTGAGGCCACGCCTTCTCAGTAGTGAGGCCCTGATTCAGAGCCGGACGCTATTTTGGATCCAGCCTCTTGGCCGCTCGCTAAGCTGTGGGTGACCACCCACAGCTTTTGCGAGCAGCCAGGTGATGGTCGCGATGGTCGCGACCATCGGGCTTGCGACAAGACCCTTGCGGTAGGGTCTCGTTCCCGCAAGCCCAAGTGAGCTTCCTGCTCTAATAGAGCAGGAAGCTCAACTACTGACATCATGAGTGATGTCAGTAGGGTCGCCCTCAAACAGTAGGTGTTCCTTCGGGGACGCCTCCGTTTGGCCAGCCACCCCCTCTCCCCGCCTACAAAATGGGGCAAGCTGTCGATCAACATCGACAGCCGCCCCGTTTTGTTGCGAGCCCCTGAGCTAGTGACTTCTCGCTCGCTCCGGGGCTCACGCACGCGCAGTGTGCACGCTGCATGTGCGCACTGCACGGCCATCGTCCCGCTTGCAAGCGCATAGCGCTTGCGAGCGGGTCTGAATCAGGCCCTGAGCTCGTGGCTGCTCTCAGCAGCCCAGAGTGTTTAGATCTGATGGTTATTCATTATGCGTTTGGAGAAGAAGCTGTCATCACTCACTGGGGTGTTTAATCTCTATTAAGATCAGAGGCTTCAAGTTACCATGAGAAACTCAGACCAGTGAATAATTTTGTGTTGCCCAAAGTTTATTTTTCCTAAAATGGAGTAAGTGTGTTCCGTGTCATGATTAATCAAGAAGTGAGCGCTTCATAAACCAGTGATGAGAGTTTAAATGTCTTCTGTCGAAAAAAAATCTAAGACTGCAATAAAAATATTGTTTGGCATCAGTAGTTGTGTTTTACCTCTATACAAAAACCAAACACATCATTGTGAGAACAAATTACTGTCAAGGAAAAAACAGACTTCTCTGTTAGAGCAGACTCAACATGAAAGGCCGGGGAATAGCATACTGAAGGTACCCGCTAGGCACCAACATACAAATTGATTGAGTCAGGTTCTTATTTTTATTTAAGAAACTAGCCTCTGTGTATATAGTAATATCTGATCATTTTTGCACCGGTTGGGGAATTGATGTTAATAGGGTCTGCTAGCACATCTCGTAGTCTAGAGGGCTAGTTTATTTTTAGTACTCTTTTTCTGCGTTTTCAATTGCATATTTATGTATTATGATATTTCAAGTAACCACATTGAATATTAAGTTACTATATCCAAAGGTGTGTTGACATTTCATGCAAATTGACTTTTGTCGCAGAATGAGCCATGTCACAGAAGTGCAAACTTTCAGCAACACAATCTTCACGTTTTCAAATGAAAGGTCACTACTGCATACTGCCATAGGATTGAAATGGAGTGCTGTGATTGGTTAGAGTGTGGGAGCTGCTGTGGTTTGACCAATAAGCGTGATCCCCATTCATTCTTACTGCATTGTCCACTAGTGACCTGTCATTTGTGACAGGCTCTCTGTGGGATAAGTTTTGTAAAGTCTAACATGTTTTTTTCTTCTGTCAAATACCAGGATGCCTTATTTGGGCTGAAAAGGACCTGTCCCAATGGGTTTGTATTAATTAATAAATTGGTGAAAAAGTGGTCTCAGGCTGTTTTTATTTAATAAAGTTTTCTTATTGTATAGTAAACTGGTGTGTGTGGGTTTTTCTTTTTTGCATTTTTCCCTGGCGCACACTATATATGCCAATGGGCATGGTGCCAAGGGCATGTTCTCCTATACTGCACCAAGGACAAATTGTGTTTATTCTATGTTTTACACTATTTCCATATACAAATGAGTACAGGGTGAGCACTAGGCTAGTATACCTAAAAGGGAACCCGGCTAGTATACCTAGAATTATATTGGGGGGGACCCCCCACACTGCAGTTCTCCCCTCAATGGTTCCATCAGCCCTGGCTGGTAACGCCTAGTGCTGGTTAATGGAAAATCAGGTGGACCTCACACCCTTTGTCCCTCCCACTTTTCCACTGCTAGGCTAGGCTTCAGCTAGTTATCTATTTTGAAGGCCAAACGGTTTTGTTTTTTTTACATTTCAAATTTAGTATTTAAAAAAAAAAAAGAAATAAAGAAATATGCACAGATCTTAGGGATCTGTGCAGTGCTTGTAAACCAAGGCTAGATCACGGTGATCAGAATAGGTGACCAGTAGATTTCTAAATATGTTTGCAATGATCACCTGAGCATAAAGACGCCCACTGGTGCCTTCTTACCTGCGTGCGGCGATGCATACCCGCGCAAATAACGGTACCATTGATGCACATCGGCAGCCATCTTACCTTTGTGGAAGGTATGACCAGCCGTAGACTCGGGAGCTCTCCCTTCATGCAGGGGGCTCTCATGCTGCATATGCACGCGCAATATGCATGCCCATGTAACAGCGTTCTAACAGACAGGCACGCTTGCATTTTTCTTACCACTCCCCGTCCCCACCCCGACTCACTTTGCAATGGTTTCCTCTGTGCGTCTGTAATCGCAGTGTGATCACTGCACACAGGGCCGGCTCCAGGGGTCTGATTATCCTGTGCCGGCCCGGTACGCAGCGCCCTGCTATCACGCATGGCTTCGCGCAACCAAAATTGGGGGCGTGGCCTCATTACCATAGGCCACGCCCTCTAAGTGGCGTCATTTGGCATTTTTTTGAGGCGTGCCCGCATAGCACGCCTCCGAATATCGTCAGGCTGGGGGTAAAGCCCAGCCCTCCGTCACTGGCTGGGCTTTCTGCAGTCGGGTGCCATCAGTGAATGGATGTCGCACGCATGCGCGCAGCATCCATTCACACTTCGAGGGTCCAGCAGCGCTGCACAGCTGCAGCAGTGGGGGTCCCCAACCTCCCGATTTGACCACCCGCGGGCCACTTTGGCACACGGGTGGAACAGCGGGACAGTACTGAAATTGGGATGTTGGAGAGGGGTGCGCCCTCTATGGTTGGCACCCCTGTGCGACCGCACTGGTTGAACACCCCTAGAGCCGGCCCTGGCTGCACATGCGCAGTGTGGCTTATACGCATGCACAATGATAAACAATCGCTCGATCTGCGTACGTAATCGCCACTGTGTCCATCTCTGTATCAGGCCCATATTTATCACAATCCACATCTCAGAAGCGGATGGGATGTTATAATATCACCCACATTCGCAATGCAATATTTGAATACATTGCAAGATGTACCAAATTTTGCATGTAGGGACAGTACTTATGAGAAAGCTCTGTTTCTGTTCCTGCGAATCCTCTCAATGCATTTTTCAGGGTAGTTTTCACCAAAAATACCTGGAGGCTGGCTGCGCATGCGGTGATCTCCTCCGTGAGTCCGGCTCTGTGCTGTGAGCTGGCATCTCAGTTTATAGCATAGAGCAGCTGCCCAGGGGCATACAGTATTTGCCGACTTTCTGGCTGCTCCAGATCAGCAGGACAAGGGGGAGTGGCCGGGTGGGTGGGCGTAGGCATGCATCATTTTGGCCCACCCCTGCTGCACAATGCCGATAATACAGGCATTGTGGAGCAGGGGGCAGGGCCAAAATGACGCGATTCAGTGTGAATCCCGTCACCGGCCCCCACTGCTGCGGGAGTTTAACTATTAATCGCAGGGGGGGGGGTCGGGCGGCCAGGAGCTGCACCCGATTTTCGGGAGATTCCCAGCCAAATCGGGAGAGTAGGCAAGCCTGCCCATTGGTCACAGAACAGGGTCAGCTGAGCACAGACATGAAAGAGCTCACCTATCACCAGCTCCTGGTGCAGGTGCTGTTAGTGTTATTATTATTTTTTTATTCTAATTTTTTTCCTTTGTAATTAATAAGCCTGTGGTCTATCAGACACACAGATTAATCACAGAAGGCTACTCCGGGCTCTGCTTTCCTAGTCAGCAGGCAGGGAAGGCTGAGCTGGAGTAGGTGAAATGGGGGGGACCCCTCAATAACGGCATTCCAGATAGTGTTATCGCAGGGCTCCTTCCCGGTATTTTTTCACAATTTTTTTTTTTGTAAATCTGAAACATATCACATTTTCCATTACAAGCATAGGAAATGTGATATGCTTGCTAAAAGAATACAAATTTAAGGGCTTGGAGTAGTTTTTTTATGAAAACTGCTCCAAAAGTCCTTTACTACACTTAAGTGATGCTAAAATAATGTGAAATAGGTGGAAAAAACATTATTATAGTAAAAATAATATTGATAGATATGCTCGATAGATAGGCAAGATACCAAACTCAGGAGAGCCATTCCTGCTGAGAAGAGACTGGTGGCAACTCTGCACTCCTGGCTACAGGAGCGTCAGTGGCTGATCGGAAATGTGGCACCATAGTCTTTCAGTAAGCTTTGGGACACATCATCCCTGAAACCTGCAAATCCATTATAAATGTACTGAAACACCAATACTTAAAGGTAAGTTTTTTTTTATATAAAATATAGAAATATGAACATCATATAAACAGTGCACTATAGAGGTGCAATATAGTTACATATTTTACTGTCCAATTGTCCAGCAATACTTTGAAATCAAATTTTAACAACATACAAATACACAGGAAAATAACGACCTTAAAAACATTTAAAGTGCTTGTTACTCAAATTGTTGGTATTGGGACTCAGTGGGGTTATTCTATCATGTGACAGTGTAGTTGGTGCATCCTGCATCATGCCAATGTAAATGGCACTATGAATGGGTGTTGAGGCCCGATGTATCAATGGTGAAGACTGCCCACCATATCTGTGTTGGGAATGTATCATTTGTTGGTGTTGGAAGGGAGGCTGTAGTGTTTGGGAGGTCAGCTTCAAAAACAGCTCTGCCAACTGTTTACAAATGCCCCAGCTACAGCGTGGTGGAGAGAAGCTGAGGACTGTGGGAGGAAATGGGAGTAGCAATGAGGTGACAACCTCAGAGGCAAGATTGAACAGGTTGAGCGTACACACTGCACAATGTGCACCACAACAGATGTAAAGATGCGATGAATGAAGCATATGAACGAGTGACTGAGCGTACACACTGTGCAATGTGAACGATTTACCATTCCAATTTGCCTGAAAATCTCATATCGTCCAATAAAACGACCAATGTGTACCCAGCCTAAAAATGCAGCACAGATCATAGTGATCTATGCAGTTATCTGTGCAGTGCTTCGCCCAAACTCGCCTGCCACCGGTAGAACTATTGTTTGGGCAGTTTGTCTGTCGTTTTTTGTCTGACGTTTTACTGTTGGTTTTTGGTCGGTTTTAAAACCGACTGTTAGTAAATTTGCGGATCCTATTCAACTCTAAGTAAAAGTATTGATAATTGGTCCGATGTTCTAAAGTCTGGTGTTTGGTCAGTTTTCCATAGGTTTTGACTTTAGTAAATGGCTTATTTTGGTCAGTTTGCAAAATCAACAGAAAATGGACCAAAAACACGAAAACGACCTTTAGTATATAAACCCATAGGCTTCGCACCAGCTGCCCCCTGCTGCTTTTCCCTGGACCCAACCATTTAGAAGAATGTTGAACTGACCCACTGCAGGGAGTATGGTCAGCCCCACAAGCTTGAGTGACCTTCCCCTTACCTTAGGGAGGTGGTGCTGACCTTTTAATAGCCATTTATTCCCTAGCCCTGAACGTCTCTGGGCGCTGGATCAGAGAGGGGTTCACACTGCCACCAGCTGTCATAGATGTGCCGCACACTGAAGAAGCAGCTCCTCTCTGGTAAGTGCCTGGCCCAGGTGTGGACGTGATGAGGGGGTGTGTTTGTGACTATTCACACATGTGGGACTGTGGAGGGGATGTTGGGGGGTGCTGGGGCACTGTGCATGACTGTTACAAGGACCCTGCTAGGGGAAGGGAAAAGTGCTCCAGGCTTTATGGAAGGGAACAGGGTTATTTTATTTCCACTTAAATAGCTGCCTCACCTTGCTACCCTCTGCCTACTCCTGCCTTCCCCTGTCACCCTCTACCACCCACTGCCTCTCCCTGTCACCAATGGCCTCTCTCTGTCGCCTCCTGTCTCTCCCTGTTACACCCTACCTCTCCCTGCCACCCATGGCCTCCCCCTGTCACTCTCTGCTGTCCCCTGCCACTGTCTCTCCCACTGTCACCCACTGTTATTCCCACTGTCACCCTCTGTCTACCTAGCCACACAGTGCCTCTCCCCATGGGGCGGAGGGGTGAGCCCCAAAGCATATTTTTGCACCTGGGCTCACCACTCACAAGTTTTGCTACTGCCCCTAGGAGTGACATTTGTCAATAGTATACACATAGCCCAGACCCTCTCTCAGTTCTGGCAAATGGGTTCTGACCGACAGAGTATGCTGTGTATAAAGGAGGGAAAACAGAGGGGGACATTTTCGCCATCAAACATCACAGATCTCAGATCCCAGAGGCAGCAATGCTGACTACTCAGTTATTACTTTATTTTGTCTGCTTGTTACAAAACATATTTATTTATTTCAAGTTTCAACACAGAATGGGAATTCATGCTGAGACAAAAGAATAATCCTTTGACATTAAAATCCTATGTAGGCGAGAGGCTAAACTATGATATGTGGATTAATACTCAGCTTAGAGACAGTAAGGCAAATATTTTACAAAGCACAAAAAAATCCAGGACCACACTGCTCTTTTATTTTGCACAAGTGCATGTCATTGTCAGCCAAGCAAAGGGCTTGGTTCAGCAGTGCTGTTGCAAATAATCGTTTAACTATGTAAATATCACCATTGCATTCAAACTGCTTGCACCTCTGTATCAGGCCTCCGCTTCTGTTTCCAAAACAAAATCTCACTTTTTTGCTCTATTGCAAAAGTGAACCAACTAACTCATAGGGGTAAATTTATTATAGGTTGCTTTTAATCGATTTCTATTGATGTTGTGTTTCTGGGGCTAAATCACACATTTGCTAACAGACAATTTTTCATTTGTTTTTTTAAGTATTAGTAAATGTGTGATTTAGCCCCAGAACTACAAAATGGTGAATATTTTAAATAGATCAAAAACGATTAAAATCGACCTTTAGCAAATGTACCCCTTAATATTAAATTATGGAAACCTTAGCAGATGCCACCATCTCGGGCTGCAAACCCATGCATTTCCAAGTGTAAGAGTATGCATGCTACATCCAACAACAACATGTAAACTGTAAAAATGAAAACATCAGCAGGTAATCTTATATATAAAATTCATTGGTCTGTTTGTTTGTTTGTTTCTCTGTCCGGTTTAGCATTCGGATACCCCTGCAACGATTGGGATGAAACTAATGTGAGGTGGTCAAGTTGGATCCTGACCAGGTTTTAAGGGGGTTAGGGCCGTGGTCGGACCTCCCGTTAGTGTACACTGGGCAGAATTTTGACCCGGGGAAGCCTGGTTTGAGCCTTCCACTGGATGAATTTGAACGAAACCTTCACTGAGTGGTAACATTATTTATTTTTATTTTCATTCTTTATATGCAGCTGTGGCTGCTCTTAACTATCTCTTTTACACTGCACTTTTCTTACTATGGCAGTGCCCTGGGGCAACTTAGCTGGGCCAGTTTGGGGGGGTCCTGCGCTCTGGATTTGAACCCTAGTATTTTAGGGACCTACCCTAGAAATTACCTGCATATGGTGGTTAGGCCCATAACCTTGGCCATGATTATGCTAAAAACCTCTATTGAGTGCAAAATTTTATTGCATTTATATATTCTCAATAATTTGGAGTTGTGCACCTGAGATTTGTCTGGTAACATTGGGTCCCAAAAGACATACTAGAGGGTTGAGGGCCCAGTCAGACCTCCCGTTGGTGCACGCTGGGCAGAACTTTGACCCGGGGAACCTGTTCTGGGTACTTCCACTGGATGTATTTGTATGAAAACTTCACAGAGGATGGCAATTGGTCTGAAATACCTAACTTAATAACTGAAAGGTTAGCGTCCCGGACGGAGCTCCCGTTGGTGTATGCTGAATAGAACTTTGACCAGTGAGCCTGTTCTGGGCCTTCCACTGGATGGATTTGGATGAAAACTTCACAGAGGGGTGGCAATTGGTCTGGGATGCCTAACTTAATAACTTGAAGATTTCAACCCAGGCAACGCTGGGGTACTTCAGATAGTAATAATAATAAGTGTGCTTTGGGTGCATTTTTACATATAGAACTACAGAGGGAATTAAAAAAAAATCAAAACATAATCAGAATATATAATATAAAAGCAATTGAATTTACTATTTAGATTAAAAGGGAGACAAAAATTAAATTCCTCTTCTATATAATGCATATAATAAACCTCCAAATATAACTGGCAAAGTTGAAATTCTTATAGAAAACCAGGTTCCAATAGGAATAATGATATTACCAAGTGTGAAGCATCCCTGCATCGTGCACAGCGTATGTTAGATCCTGGTGTAGCCCATACCCAGCAGATGAAAGCTGCGGATAGCAAATTTCCAGCACTGGTGTATTTAAAATTCAGCCAGTTAATGGTTAGGTGTGGGTAAGTGGAAGCAGGGCAACAGCACAAGATATCCAAAAGCTCTAAAGCCTTACGCATTTCATTGGTACTCCCAACTTCATCAGAGGCATGTACAATGTGCTTTTTTCTTATATAAATGACCCATTGTGTTTTACTTTCCTGGAGCTGCCCTGTTCTATATTGACAATGCCTGATGCTAATACAATGTATAATTAAAGACTGTTTGCATTTTGTCACCAGGGAACACCAACATGTCTCCATAGCTCCAACACATGCAATCTCTTATAGCTATAACCCTGGGTTGTTTTTTGAAGTAGCACTTCTAATTAAGTGTAAGGATTTCCTACCTTTATTATCAATAATCTATATTATGTATATTTATATGCATTATAAGTTAACTTTAATTGTGTAGTTAAGAGTTAAGCTTTGTCTGCAACCCAGCTTTCATTTTTCCATTGTCTTTCCGAAGTGAAATAATATTTTCGAAATTGTTAAAATATTCTGTTAGCGCTTCCTTTACACTGTATATATTATTTGGTATTGGGATGTAGTTTGTGATTACAGCAATGTCTCAGCTCACAGCATGTATTTAGGAAATGAAATGAAAGTCTCACTGTTTCTACATGAAAACACACATCTACTCTTCAAAGATCAGGCATGAACCCACCAGCTCCTCCCATTAAGCTCTACCATATAATCATTGCAGCGAACGGGGAAGTTTGATAACTCATCTTGTTGTCTATTCATTTTTTATTTATTTATTTTTGACAATAAATTACACTATTCAACAACCATTTTGTATCTGACATGATATATATATATATCAATTTCCATGTAATTGTGTGCGTAGAAACCAAATTTACCATCAAAAATTTGATATCATGAAAGGTTTTTGAGATATTTAAAAAAAAAAAATTAAAATAATTAAAGTATTTATTTACAGTAAGTGCTATGCAAGACTTCCTTCTGCCTGCATTATGGAGTATGCAGCCTGCCCAGACTCCTCAACCTCTATGTCATCAGAATCCCCCTCCTCATGTCCTCCATGTGCTGGTCCTGCAGCAGAACTCTCCACTCAGCACTGGATGCCATGTAGCTAGCTGTCTCCTGTCCCAGCTCCCAGCCGGCATGCAGAGGGGAGAAGTAAGCATGTAGCTCCCCGGACTGTACTATGCCCAACAGGGGTGTTCTCAGAGCAGGGCCGTCTCTTCCATTGGGCTTTTAGGGCAGTTGCCCAAGGGCCCAAAGCTTAAAGCACTAGTCTGTGCTAGTAGTTGTCCCCCCCCTTGACGAGCGATACCCACCCCCCGTTTCCCTGGTACGCAGCCGCTGGCAGTCTGTGTCTCTGTCTGTGCACCGCGTGTGTAGCGCTGACCGGACGGAGTTCGGTCAGCACTACACAGAGTCAAAAACACAGCCGCCGGCGCCAGCAGCTGTGTGTTTGCTTTAGCAGCCGATGAGAGTCAGATTGAGTCTCATCAGCTGCGGCTCCCACTGCCGGAGACGGGCATCTTCCGGCTCCCGCAGTGGGTAATGGGAGAAACGTCATGACGTCTCTTCCATGATGCAAAATGGCCCGGCCCGGGAGGACGGACAGAGGAGCAGATGGCAGTCGTGGGGATTCAGGTAAGTGTTTCTTTTTTATTTCTCTACTGGGGGGGTGGACTACTACTGGGGGCACTACAAGGGGGGACTACTACTGGGGGCACTACAAGGGGGGTTCCACTACTGGGGGCAATACAAGGGGGGACTACTACTGGGGGCACTACAAGGTGGGTTCCACTACTTGGGGCAATACAAGGGGAGGACTACTACTGGGGGCACTACAAGGGGGGTTCCACTACTGGGGGAAATACAAGGGGGGGACTACCACTAGTGGCACTACAGGGGGGGACTACTATTGGGAGCACTACAATGGGGGGACTACTACTGGGGGCAATACAAAGGGGGGACTACTACTGGGTGCAATACAAGGGGGGACTGCTACTGGGGGCACATAAAGGGGGGGGACTACTACTGGGGCAAAACAAGGGGGGGCTACTACTGGGGGCACTACAAGGGGATTCAACTACTGGGGGCACTACAAGGGGGAGACTACTACTGGGGGGCAATACAAGGGGGAGACTACTACTGGGGGCACTACAAGGGGGCTACTACTACTGGGGGCACTACAAGGGGGGTTCCACTACTGGGGGGCAATACAAGGGGGAGACTACTACTGGGGGCACTACAAGGGGGCTACTACTACTGGGGGCACTACAAGGGGGGTTCCACTACTGGGGGGCAATACAAGGGGGAGACTACTACTGGGGGCACTACAAGGGGGGAACAACTACTAGGGGCACTACAAGGGGAGGGGACTACTACTGGGGGGCAATACAAGGGGGAGACTACTACTGGGGGCACTACAAGGGGGTGACAACTACTGGGGGCACTACAAGGGGGAGACTACTACTGGGGGCACTACAAGGGGGGGACTACTACTGGGGCAAAACAAGTGGGGGCTACTACTGGAGGCACTACAAGGGGAGTTCCACTACTGGGGGCAATACAAGGGGGGACTACTACTGGGGGCACTACAAGGGGGTGACAACTACTGGGGGCACTACAAGGGGGAGACTACTACTGGGGGCACTACAAGGGGGGAAACAACTACTAGGGGCTCTACAATGGGAGGGGACTACTACTGGGGGGCAATACAAGGGGGAGATTACTACTTGGGGCACTACAACGGGGGGCAACTACTGGGTGGCAATACAAGGGGGAGACTACTACTGGGGGCACTACAAGGGGGTGACAACTACTAGGGGCACTACAAGGGGGGGACAATACTAGGGGCACTACAAGGGGAGGGGACTACTACTAGGGGCACTGTATAGGGGGGACTACCACTGGGGGCTCTGCATCGGGGGACCACTACTGGGGGCTCTATATAAAGGGCAATACTGGGGGTACTGCATAGGGGTGGACTACAACTTGGACCACTATTTAAAGGGCACTGCATAAGGTACCACTATTGGGGACACTGCATGGGGGTCTACTGCTGGGGGCACTATATAAGAGGCATTGCATAGGGAGTACCACTACTGGGGAAACTGCATTGGAGGGACTACTATTGGGGCACTATATAAGGGGCATACTACTGGTGACACAATGGGTGGGTAGGGGTCCCAGTGCATTGCTTTGCCTAGGACCCACACTGCTGTTAAGACAGCCCTGTCTCAGAGTGGGCTGCTTCGTGACGGAGCCTCCATCTCTGTGTCCTAGAACTGATCGCTGATCACCATAAGGAGATTTGTGGACCTCACACCTCTGGAAGTGACCAGTGCAAGTGGCAATTTTACCTTTGTTTTCTTTTCTCCATTTTAAATCAGTGGTATCTTTTCCTTGTGTTCATTATTTCATATCTTCGTGAGTACATATGTTTGTAAGTACATACGAAGTAATGGCAGCCGCTAAAATTCATAGGTGTTTAAACCATCTGACACAACCTTTGTTATGTATGCAGTAAATTCACACCAAAAATTCATAGAAAGCCTATTAGCGCCTTGATAAAGAAGGCTAATCTCTAACCTCTAAGAAAGCAGTCTCTAATTGGGACTAGCTGATTGGCCCCTGTGTCCGATAAAAGGCAGGGATAACTTAACATACCTGCTGGTTACAGTGCCCCCATCCCCAGCATGTTTTTTTTCCCTAAGGGGGGACATGGCCACACCTCCTGTGAATAGGCCACGCCCCTTCGCCCAAGCCGGCTCTTAATTGCCCTGCCTGCATGTAGCTGACCTCCTCCCTGAAGCCTCCTTTTGGTTCCTGCTTTTTTTGTTATCTTTAGCTTCAATCTCAGTCATTGTGCATTACCTTTGTGCCTTGCTGACGTTCTGTTCTCTTAGCATTTTGTCCCTGGCTTCAGATTTTCCAGCCCGGTGTTCTACCCTGGTATAAGCCCCTGTTTCCAGTTACCTATATTCTACCTGGCCACGGTTACCTAGCTACTTGTCTCCTACTCTGGCCTTACCCTGTAGCCACCTGGTTACTTGCATAAACATGTACAATCCTGAGTTAAGTTCTGGTGACATCCAAGTACCAATGAGAACATCATTCCTTATGGGAACACCTCTGTTGTTTCAGATATATTAAATGAAGACAGGGACTGCATGTTAGCTCCAAGTAGCCATGTTGTTCATAACCAGCACATAGAACAAAAGCAACACCCACATCACAAGTAGCTGTACCACTAGGTGGTGCAAAATACAGAAGATTAACATTACACTAACATCTGTAGCATGGTTCTAAGAGTATATTAGTTTTCTAGGTGAGCCCTAACATAGAACAGGAAGAATTAAATGATTTGGTTTGTGACTTGAAACTGTAAAAACAAGCCAAACTTTTGGGTTCTAGGCTTCTGCCTCAAGGTACAACAAGAAACATTTATTTGGCCACATTTTTTTAATAGAAAAATTAATTGTGTGTGTGTACTAATGTTAATGTTTTAATGATTGAGTTTGTTGTTTAGCCCAATACTAGTGAGTGGCAACTGTTTATTAATTCCTTGAAGAGTAGTCTGAAAGCAGTGTTACTCCATAATGAGAACAAACTCCCTTCCGTGCCTCTGGCCTCTGCAGTGGACATGAAAGAAACTTATGAATGTATGGCTGTGTTGTTGGAGGGAATCAAGTATAAGGATCATGGATGGAATCTTTGATGTGACTTATAGGTAGTTGCACTGCTGTTAGGTTTGAAAGGTGGATTCACAAAGTATTGCTGTTTTCTGTGTTTATGGGACAGCAGAGACACTAAAAATCACTGTATCACAAAGAAGTGGCCAGAAAGAGAAACTTAAAATATTTAATTATCAATTACATTATGGCTAAGTTTAGTTTATGCAGTTTTAAGCATTTCTGTAGTTGTATTAGTATTTTATAAATGAATACGATGAGACTATTTCAATTCTATAGAGATTGATTGAAATTTGCACCTATCTTACTTTTTTCAGATATGGTTATTACCGCTCTTGTTATTTGGGTGTATCTAATAAATGTGATGTGATAGAGAGTTTCCACTGAATTCAGCTTACCTAAATTAGGCAACAACACATATTCACATGCCTGATGTGTGGTACCAGGACAGTTGTTGTAAAAATGTGGTGTGATGCCTTCTAATCTTACCAGGAGAGGGTAGATTTATTGCTTCCTCTTGGTTATTCAGAGAGGTAAGCAGGGTTATCTACATACAAAGGAAATAACCGGCGTTTCAGAGTTAAGTTTCATTTTATTTGGAAACAAGCCTATTCGCCAGTTTCCATAACAGTTTCTCAGGAAACATTAACACACATAAGTTTGGTAACAGTTGGTTTCGGTATGCAGTCGGGATGCTGACGGTCTAAATCCCAACCGTCGGCATCCCAATTGTTTAATCCCGGCAAGGGTTTAATGACAGGAGTCGAAATCCAGACTCCTGTCATTTTACCTACGTCGGGAGCCCTGCACCTGGCATCGAAGGTAAGCTGAGCGCCGGGTGCGGACAGCCACGGGGGGGAGGGTTAGGTTAGGGGCTCCCGGGAGGGACTTAGGGTTAGGCACCTACCTGGGAAGTAAGGGTTAGGCTAGGGGAAGGGGGGGTTAGGCTTAGGCACCCCCGGGGGGAAGTTAGGGTTAGGCACCTCCCTGGGAGACTTAGGTTTAGGCAGTGGGGAAGGGGGGGTTAGGTTTAGGCACTTATAGAGGGGTTAGGGTTAGGCACTTGGGGGGAGGTTAGGGTTAGGCACCCCTAAGGGAGTTAGGAGGGGTTAGAGGGGGGTTAGGTTAGTTAGAGGGGGGGTTAGGTTAGTTTATACTTACCTTTAGCTTCCGCTGTCAGGATTTGAACCGCCGGCCATGCGATCCCGTTGGTTACATGGAATATTACACCCTGACAATATAAAATTATTTATATTTTGCAGGAACAATGGAACTTAAGCTTGCAGGAGGAATGAATGGTTAGTTTAGCAAAATCTTACCACTAAGCAAAATCAGTAACACTCGCACTGGTTACAGTGTTTATTACACAAGTAGTAAACACCCATTTGTTGTAATCCCTTTCTACAATGAATCACAAATGTACAAGTAATTTATCTATTTATAGTCCAGATGTACAGTTCTAGTCCATTGGATGGTGACAGATGACCTGCCAAAATAAGTTATTTGTGATATTTAGCCTTAAAGAACTCCTGGAACAGAAACAGGTGGTACGGTGAGGCTCAGGCTATCACTTGATTGGCTGTTGCAGAAAGGTGATCGGGACTTGTCACTGCAGTACTTAGATCTTGCTTGAGGCCTAGCAGGCCGAGAAACACTGAAGCCTGTGTATCTGGGATGTGATAGAGAATGCTGGCAGAATCGGGATCCCAGGCGACTAAACACACTGACCGGAGAGACTATATGCAAGTCTAAGGTAGGGCCAGTAAGGGCTAGTGTTAGAAGTTTTAATCTATGGACATCCTCTAATCAAAATCTAAGTGATACTGATCACTAATATCACGTCCCAGAAGGGCTTTTAAACATTACATTTATTATTTTTATTTTTACTATTTATATTTATTTTTCTTTTTTCATTTATTTTTTATGTATTTCTTTAAAGCTTTCTCTATCAGTGCTTAGTTTTTCCTCATATATTCTAACTTATGTACCTGGTTTCTAATAGAAGCCAACTCCTTTTAAGTAATCGGGAGGGTTGAGTCCAGGGACGGATTGGGATGGAAAACCAGCTCTGGAAATTTTGGAAAGCAGCCTTGCATAGGGAAAGGGGTCTGTTTATGGAAGGGGGGGGGAGAGGGAGAGAAATTTCCTCTTTAAAAACAAGAGTTCTTTACACACTAAAACTGTCAATTTTGGCTACGCTAGAATCTGATAGTATAAATATGGGTTCCCTCTTGTAGTAAACTGTACACTTCACAAATTACACCACCCACCCACCTCTAATAATGACGGTTGCAGCTGTGGACCAAAAAACAGTGGGTGGAAGGGCAATCCACATACAGACGAACTGAACATACACGGGCATAAGCTAGTAAGCAGGCTGCTGTGGTGGTACAAAAAAAATGGTTGAAGATGGGTATGATTCAAAATCAGACCTATGTGTCCAATACAAGATAATTGTGAAATATTATTTTTATTAACTTTTTAGGTCTTCATGCCCTTTTTGTGTTTTTTAAATAAATGATGTTAATTAAATTTCAACTAAGAACCAATCAATTATCTACCACAGCCAAATATTGAAACATATATACATTGAGAGAAAAAAATTAACAGTGCAGTTTTTTGTTTTTATGTTAATGGCTGTACAGGTTTACATTCATTATTTAATGTCTGTCCACACTTTAATTGCTCTGATATAACAATAAGCATTCTGTGATTGGGTCTCAGTCACAAAGAAACTCACTCATATATAATATATTGTTTTGTGGCACCTCACCCCTTTCCTTATACATATATATATATATATATATATTATATATATATATATATTCATGATTTTGTTAACCCCAACCCCTTCCCTGTTGTGTAGTTCAACACTCATACTTTTCTCTCACAATTTTATCTCTCATCGAGCTTTGATACATAGGCCTCTCACTCTTTTAATTAACAGTGCTCTTCTCTATAGACATTATTGTGCTTAATCATGTTTCTTTCAATATATAAAACTTTTTTATGCCCAACACCCCCACCCTTATATAATATATTTTATGCCTATAACTCCCCCAAACCTTTATATAATAATTTATTATTTTATTTAATAATTACCAGATATTTATATAGCACACACATTTTGCAGAGCTTTACAGAGAATATCATTCACATACATCCCTACTCCAGTGTAGCTTACAATCTATATTCCCTGTCACACGCATACACATTAGAGTTATTGGTTTTTTTTTGTCAGAGACCAGTTAACCTACCAGTATGTTTTTGCAGTGTGGGATTAAATTCCCACAGACATTGGAAGAACATACAAACCCCACACAGAGACCTTAAGTGGCAATTGAAACCAGGACTATGAGACAGTAATGCTTACCATGCTGCACTGCAGGAATGGATACTTATGGGAACAAGATTATTTATGTAAGCCAAACATAGCCTATAGTGTATGAGGGAATACATGTTTCTTCCCTTGAGTGTTACTCATTAAGCCTGTCTAATATCTACTGTTACCTACACATTTTACTTTTATTCATCGGAGAGAGTCCTGAAGAAAGAACCAAAGGGATTTAGAGCAGGTATAATAACTACATCATAGACTAAAGCAGATAATGGTAGACGAAATTTGTATAGAATTGAGGAAAGATAAGATTGCTGGTTTTCTGCTGGTTGTTGGGTTGATGACAGCCTTGTTGCTGGGTTAATCTGTGTGTGCCAGTTGTGAGGATTATCCTATGGGATGGTTAGAAGGAGGAGCTACGATGAGTCTATTTAAAGGACTGCAAGAACTCAGCCCAGTCTCTTGTAGTGGATAGTCTTAAGCTAAGTATCAGTTGGTGCTAGCTGTTTCTGTGCATATCACTATCTTTGCCTTCTTTCAGTTACATTCCTTGTTCTGTACATGTCAAGGCCCCGTCGCTCTGCTCCCCCACCCAGCCGGTTGGCTGATTTTGAATACCCGTCGCGCGCCTCTCCCTCCTGCGTCTTATCCCCCATCACTCAGCCTGCCCTTACCATGGCTTCCCCGGGCAGTTATGGCATCCCCCCCATCGACTCACCTTCCTCCGCTGTCCTGGCCTCCTCAGCCGCGCCCCCTGCTTCCCAGGGCCCACTCACCAACATCCGGGCTTCCCCCTCTCTTCCACCTGACGCCGCGGCTCACGCGGTTACCCAGATGGCCGCGCAGCCGCCCACTCTCACTGCCGCCAGCTCTGCTCCATCGGCGGTTGCATCCCCCGCCGGCATCACACCCGCCTCCGCAGCAGGTTTGTGCTACTCGGGCATCCCTGCTCCTTCTGCCCGTCCCTTCATTACTCATTCCAACATGGGTACCGTGTTCGCGGGTCTCCCGGCAGCAGCGGTTTCCTACACTGCACACAGCCTATTACAGGCACCTCCCGCCTGGCCTTATGCGGGCGCGGTTGCTGGGCTGTTTCCCCCTATTACAGGTAGCACAGCGTTGCTGGCCACGAGTGGTCATGCCGGCCTGGCTACTACGGCGGGCCCGGCGTCCATTTCGCATCCGGGGGCCATTTTGGGTATGAGCTCCCCCCATGTTACAAGCTCTTTTAGTCAGGTCAACAGCGGCATAACACCTCGCTTGCCAATACCCAGTTGGCTCCCCGCTCAGAGTGGGGTTGTTCCCATCAGCATAGTGTCGCAATCTTCACTTCCGCCCCCTTGGTTACCTTCAACAGGTAGTCAGGCAGCTGCGTGCACTTTTTCAATGCCACTTGCTAGTAACGGTCCGTCATGGAGTCAAGCATCCTGGAGCTCAGGTTTAGCTCCACCAGTGTTAGCTTCCCCCGCGGTGGCTCCTCCCACATCTATGTACGCGCCTCATTTTGTGGCACCTTCTATGCATTACCCTTCAGCCTTACAACAGCAACAATTTTACTACCCCTATATGTCGCCTTGGCAATTTTACCCCTCTCCCCAGGCAACACCACCTTTTCAGCCACCGCTCCCCCCCCATTCCACAATTGGTCCCCTTTTCACCTGCTGTGGACAGTCTTAGGCAAGTGGCTACCACTCGGCCCCTGCTCATTTCCCCCAACGTTGTGGTCCCGACACCCCCTCCCTCAACTTCTACTGTGTCCACGTTGCCAGTGCCTCACACGTCTCTTTCAGTTGTAGTTACCGATATGGGTAGCGGTGAAGCGGGAGTTGGTCCAGTGGTGCCTTCTTTGCCTGATCCGGTACAAGATGATTTGACACAGATGGTCGGGACGTTTGAGGCATCAAAAGACAAAGCGAGTGATGAGGTTCCTGGCCCATCCGGTTCTAGCGAGTATGATACTGCTATGTCTTCTTCTGAATCTTCCTCTTCACACTCTTCTGGTTCTCCTACACGCCCCTGTAAGATTGCTAGAATGGTGGCGCGGCGTTTGAAAAAAAAGGCAAGTAACATGCCTAAGAGAAATGATGAGTCAGGGGCTAAGGCGCAGGAAGCAGGCGCAGACACAGTACACTGCGGTACTACGTGGCTTGCGTAAAAGTGTCAGAAACAGAATTCGTAGAGGAAAATTCGTGGACCTTTTTTCGCTCACTGATGACATGAAAAAGGGTTTCACGTAGGCAAAGAAGACAGGAGGCATTGGCGAAGATGCCTTTTACAACTTTAATACATGGTTGAAGGGCATGCTCATCTTCGCGACATGTTACTTGGAGACCAGGGCGGAAGAGCATGTGAACATTATGAGATATTTATTTTTGGTTCTTGACATGTTCGTCCAGTCTCGTAATTTGGCATGGCGCGAGTATGACTCACAATTCCGAAAGAAGCATGACGGTGCTCTCGTCATTCCGTTTGGGGTCAAAGACATAGAGGTATGGCTGGAGGTGTCTCAGCAGTGTCGTCGTCCCTTGGACAGAGTCCCCCCCCCCCCCGTAAGAACTATTCTAACAACAGACAAGGGGCGGCAGGGGTGGGGAGAGGTAAATGTTTCGCATATAACAACTCCAAGTGTACTAGGGGTACGGGCTGTCGTTTTCGCCACTAATGTCGTCTCTGCGGAGGGGAGCATCCGGCCAAGGACTGTTGACGTGGATCAGGAAGTGTTTCACAGGATAAAGGGGAAGGATACAAAGGAATTAATTAAAGCCATTTCCCCAGTATGTTTGGCTTCTCTTACTAGATGGCTAAAGTGATATCCCTGTAGGGAAGATGCTTTGTTTTTATTGGACAGTTTCTCAGTTGGCTTTCGTTTACCTATAAGTGAGCCGTTGCTTATTAGGGCGTCACAGAACTTTCTCTAGGGAATTTCCAAATGAATTGAGAGATAAAGTGGAGGTTTTGCTGGGGAGGATGTGCACAGTTTTGGGCGTGGTGGACATAGAAGCTGCATTTCGTTTGTTGCCCATGCATCCTGAAGACATGCAATTCATGGGTTTTCGATTGGATTCAGGTTACTTTGTAGATAAATGTTTGCCTATGGGTTACGCGGTTTCCTGTGCCTATTTTGAGAAACTCAGATCCTTTCTTCAATGGTGTCTTCATGCCGATACAGGTCAGACGGGCATAGCACACTATCTAGATGATTTTCTCTTCATAGGCCCAGGAGAGAGCGAGGTTTGTTTTGATCTCCTTTTTTCTGCACAGGCTTTGTTTAAAGTTTTAGGTGTTCCCATTGCCTACAAGAAGTCGGAGGGTCCGGTGGCTTGTTTATCATATTTAGGAATCGAGATAGATACGGTGGCAGGTTGTTGTAGACTACCTCGAGATAAAGTTGAGAAACTGCTTGAGCTTATTGCAGTTTGTTTAGCAAAAGACTCAGTTAGGTTACGTAGGGTTCAATCACTGCTAGGTTCCTTGAACTTTGCCTGTTGGATCATTCCCATGGGTAGGGTTTTTTGTAGAAAATTGGAGAGGGCCACAGTCGGCGCAACTCGGCCGCATCAGTATGTTCGCCTGTCGGCTGAGTTCAAGGAGGATCTTCGTAATTGGGAAAGGTTCTTGTTACATTTCAATGGTGAGCATATTTGGCCATCACCCCCTTTGGCGAACAGCATACTGCAACTTTTTACTGATGCGGCCGGTTCGTCCGGTTTTGGGGCTTTCCTCAATGGGGAATGGTGTGCTGCTCCGTGGCCGCTTGATTGGCAAGAGGAGGGACTGATGAACAACATGTTGTTGTTGGAACTATTCCCAATTGTTGTAGCTGTGGAACTCTGGTCCGTACGACAGAGTAACTGCCATGTAGTATTTTGGTGTGACAATCTGGGCATGGTTCACGCCATCAGCAACCAACATTCCTCCTCGCCTTTTGTGTTACGTTTGCTGAGGCATTTCGTTTTGCGCTGCCTCGAGGGCAATATCAGATTCAGAGCTAGACATGTACCAGGGATATTTAATGAGATTGCTGATGCGTTGTCTCGCTTTCAATTTGCGCACTTCAGAGCACTTGTCCCGTCAGCTTCTGACATTGGTTTGCCCCTCGTTTGTGTGGCAGATCATCAGACCGGTTTAGAAGGTTTGGCGTTACAATCGCTTGCCCCAGCGACTTTCAAGGCTTACTCGTCTGCTTGGCGGCATTGGTGCGCTCATGGTTCGCTCCTTAAGAAGGAGGGTAAGTCAACAGATGAGTTGATTTCTTCCTTTGTTTGGGAAAAGATATCAACAGGGTAGGTCCAGGGCCTCCATGGGATCCGCGCTTGCCGGTATTTCTTTTTTTTGCAAGCTAAAGGGATTATTATTTATTATTATTATTATTATTATTATTATTATTTATTACCAGTTATTTATATAGCACACACATATTCCGCAGTGCTTTACAGAGAATATCTTACCATTTACATCTGTCCCTGCCCCACTGGAGCTTACAATCTATATTACCTACCACATGCTCACAAACATACACACAATGGTCAATTTTGAGGGGAGCCAATTAACCTACCAGTATATTTTTGGAGTGTGGGAGGAAACCGGAGTTCCTGGAGGTGTTGGTGAAGGCTATGAAGGGTTGGGCTAAGCGGTTGCCCGCTCAGTCTGATACCAGTAGACTTGCAGATGTTGGCGGGTTTGTTAACAGTTATGGGGAGGGTAGCTTCCGATACTTTTGAGGCTTCTCTGTTTCAACTTGCTTTTGCAGCTGCATTTTTTGGTGCATTTAGGGTTAGTGAGTTGGCGGCTTCTAGGAAAACTTTCAAATCTTCTGGACTCTTGTTAAGCGATATCGTTTTTAGGGATTCAGCTGTGCTTTGCAAGCTTCGATTCTCTAAAACCGATCAAACCGGCAGAGGCAAGTGGGTTACTTTAAAACAGCTGCCAGGCAGTAACATTTGTCCGGTTCAATTAGCTTCAAGTTACATGGAGCTGCGTCCTTCTGGAGGAACACAATGGTTGGTGCATGCTGACAACTCACCCCTCACTAAGTACCAATTTGCAGCTGTATTTAAGAAAGGCTTACGGGAATTAGGGGTAGATCCGTCAGAGTATGGTACCCAATCATTCCGCATTGGTGCTGCTACTTGCGCTGCTCTATCAGGGGCTTCTGCAGAATCTATTCAGCAAGTAGGGCGCTGGAAGTCGGCTGCTTTCAAGAAATATGTACGATGCAACAAGATATAGTTGCGCGCCTTGCGTCAAGATATAGATGCGCTCCTTGCGCCAACCCGAAAGCGTTGCTTACCCGCCAATTGTTCAACGACTAGTGTTGAACAATTGGAGGTATGAAGGGATTTTTTAATTTTTCCTCCCGTTAGCCATGATCTGGCCCAATTTGGTTCACGGGTAGGTTTTTTGGGTTTTCTTCTTTACTCGGGTTCCAGTTTCCCCACATTCGCATCCCTGCTAGTTTAGTTGCTATGTGTTGGTGAGGTTGTGTTTTGTTTCTTGTTTTTTAAGTCTTGGGTATGGTGTGGTTCTCATGGTTAAGGTTTTCTCTTTTTTCCACAGAATTGGCAAATGAAGATGGGACTGTGTGGCTTGTGAGCCATTCTTATGTCTTTTGGGCGGAAAAGCATGTTTTGTCACAGAGCCAGAACTTGTGGCCTAGTGGTGTTAGTGTTCGCTGGATTGGTGTGAGAGGATTGCGTGTTGGGTCGGTGTTGGCATTGCTGGTGTCATCAGTGTCGAATTGGGGAATTCCGAAATTCTTGGTTTTACATTTTGGAGGGAATGACTTGGGTCACTTGAAGGGGTTGAGCTGATTGTGAGACTGCGTGGAGTTTTGGATGAGATTCGTGTACGATGGCCGTCTGTTCGGATTGTATGGTCGGATATGATGCCTCGATTGCAATGGAGAGGAGTGCGTAAGTATGGGGCGCTAGAGAGGACTCGGAAGAAGGTGAATGTAGCGGTTACTAGGCATGTTGAATCTTTAGATGGAGTGGCGATTAGGCATGTTTTTCTTGTGGGTGAGCTTGAGAAGATTTTTCGGAATGATGGAGTGCATCTGAACGCGTTGGGTACAGCTTTGTTTGTGAAAGACTTGTTGGGCTAGTTGTGTTTTTGGGTGGCGGTCCAGTCTCTTTTAGGGCCTGGCTTTGGCGGGAGTACGCTGCAACTCAGTGGCTTTAAGTGGCGTAAGACAACTTTGTGGTGGCACTGACCCTCGTTGCCCCTGGCGAATTTGTCCTGCTCTGCACGGGAGTACCCGGGTGCTGGCTGTACGGTAGCACCTCGGATTGGCCCTAGAGGGAAGTGAGACTCTCACACCGTCAGTACGTCTAGAGGGGGGACTTTTAAGTAGTCCTCTGAGTTTTGATCAACGTGAAAGCTAGCACTGAGCTTGCAGCGTCTCTTAGCCATCCTGGTTAGGTTGATTAATTTATAAATAAAAAGCTGTGACCTTTATAGCCAAGCTCTGGTGTCCGTGTCTTTATTTATTTATATAGTAGTTAAGTAAGTTATCAAGGTGTTAAGGTATATTTGAAGCAGTAAACCAATGTAGATCTTATGGAAGACGAAATTTGTATAGAATTGAGGAAAGATAAGATTGCTGGTTTTCTGCTGGTTGTTGGGTTAATGACAGCCTTGTTGCTGGGTTAATCTGTGTGTGTCAGTTGTGAGGATTATCCTATGGGATGGTTAGAAGGAGGAGCTACGATGAGTCTATTTAAAGGGCTGCATGAACTCAGCCCAGTCTCTTGTAGTGGATCGTCTTAACCCACCATCCCACCCAGTATTGTTACGTTGTGTACACTAACTTTTATTTCCAATTAGGTGAGGCACAGCACAGCGGGAGTACGCTGCAACTCAGTGGCTTTAAGTGGCATAAGACAACTTTGTGGGGGCACTGACCCTCATTGCCCCTGGCGAATTTGTCCTGCTCTGTACCTCCCGGGTGCTGGCTGTATGGTAGCACCTCGGATTGGCCCTAGAGGGAAGTGAGACTCTCACATCATTAGTACGTCTAGAGGTGGGACTTTTAAGTAGTCCTCCAAGTTTTGATCAACGTGAAAGCTAGAACTGAGCTTGCAGCGTCTCTTAGCCACCCTGGTTAGGTTGATTGATTAATTTATAAATAAAAAGCTCTGACCTTTTTAGCCAAGCTCTGGTGTCCGTGTCTTTATTTATTTATATAGTAGTTAAGTAAGTTATCAAGGTGTTAAGGTATATTTGAAGCAGTAAACCAATGTAGATCTTAGATGCTCACATATCTGCTACTCACATGAGCAGGCCAATCCCTAGCACCCAAAAATAGAGGATGGGTTCAGGGCTGGACAATGGCAATATACTGCAGGACACTCCGGCAGGAAGGATGCACTGGAACTAGAACACACAGGGAGGGTTTTTTTTTATTCTTAAGGAAATTTTGTGATATTAATTTCACAGAATAATGAATTGCACTATCTCTAAAACAATTATTCTACTGAGAATGAATCTTGCATTTGGGACTGGCCTGTGTCAAAACCCACCTTGTTACACTCTCAAGCTTAAGAAACATTTTTTACATATAATTTTGTTTTCAGTCATACATATATCAAGAGCTTGGAACATCTTTTTTGCCAGGTGTCTTGGAGTAAAAGCTTTTTTTAATATACATTTGATCAGGATGCAGATAGGACTGGTTCATCGCCACATCAATAAACTGTCCATGAATTCAAACTTGTAAAGCAAATGGCTATTGATCCTGATCACCAGTGACAGTGACCTCACGCTGCTAGTTCCAGCACTATACTGGTCATATACAAGGTGATCTGGTCGATGTATGTCTGCCTCCATCATGTCAGTCTCTTACACCAACTTTCAAAGTCCCAAACGTTATTGTGCTAGGACCATTATAGAGCCTGGATCATGGGGGCAGGAGGCACAGTTATCTTCAGAGGCATCAACAGCACAGGGGACATTTATTGTAAAGTATATAATTAAAGAAGAAATCCAGGGTTTATTATTTATTACATGTGGGTAGTGTGTATTCAATACAGAAAGCAATTTACTTGACATTGAACACACATACACAAAATACATTTAAAGCACCAGGGAAGTCTATATGTGTGTATATATATATATATATATATATATATATATATATATATATATATAATATGGAGTACTTTTCCCTAAATGCAGCAATGTATGCACATATAACAACTGCAGGAGAGGCCCCAATGTATTGTACATTTGTACTTAATTTAACTTACTTTAACGTCTTGCCTGGAGCCGCTGGGTGCCGGTTGCAGGGTCTTGCCGGCTGTGTGGGGAGGATGGAGACCGCGCCCTCCAGGCACCCGGAGACTGATGCCTGCTGCTGTTTCACAGACACTTCCTCCCGGCTTCACCGCATGGGCAGAGACATCATGACGTTTTGATGTCTCTCCATACAGTGGAGGAAGTTGTGGCTGATCAAGGAGGAGCGGAAGACTGGATATCCGGAGCAGCAGAGGCTGGAAGCCGCTTGCTATCACACAACGCAGTGCGGCAGCGAGTGCCTGGCAACTGAAGTTGTTACTGTTGCTAACGGGCAGGAAGAGACAGCCGAGCGCGCTGCACTCATGTGTGATGTATTGTGGCAGGCGCCTGGTGCTCTTGCCTGGTAATACAGAGACAGCAGGGCTGACTCGTCCTCTCTGCGGCCCTGATTATGAGAGGGAGGCACCGGCCCAGCGGGAACTGCCCCGATCTCCCGGTGGCCCAATCCGCCCCTGGTTGAGTCCTATTCACTTGCTGGAGGCGCTCTTCCAGGGCAACCTGATGGCTAAGGAATTGTCTACATAGTCTAGATGCTGTCTGGATGGCTACACCTCTTAGCACAGCTTTCAGAGCACACCAAAATATTGGAATTGGCGTGGCAAGGTGGGAGTTAGTTTCCAGATTGGTAAACAAGGCGTCAGACACAGCCGTAACCGTTTCAGTGGAGGACAGTCAATATTCTGGGAATCTCCACAGTCTAGGAGGAATTTTACAGTTGAAAAAACTCCACGTCTAAGTCACCATGGCATGGTCAGACCATACCACCGGAATAATGTTGGATCGATGGGTTTTTTGCAGAATCCACTTGTCGAGCAATATTAGGTCAATACGTGAGTAAGAATTATGCACATGAGAAAAATAGGTATAGTCTCTAACTAAATGGGAATGAACCCACCAGACATCATAAAGATCAAACTCGGCATGCAGATGTCGCAAGGCACTAGAAGAGTTCTGTTCCACTGTAGAGCCACAAGCTATTGGTGTCTTATCCAATATACAGTATCATCTAGCACTAAATCACCCGTGAGTACCAGGTGACCTTGTTGAACTGTTTGAAGGGTCACTAGGAGCTTGCGTAAAAAAGGCACTTGGTGTGAGTTAGGGGCATATACCGAAACCAATGTCGTCATTCTATCTTCCAGCTTCCCTACTAGAATGAGATAGCGACCATACCTATCAGCCAACTGAGACATCAATTCAAATTGTACCGAGCAATAGCTATAGATAGATATGTGGAATTTGTGATGGCGCCCTCCTATTTCCAGCAGCCTATTACGTTTAAGAAGTGGTTCCCTACCACTAATTGCAAAAATGGTAAATATATGTAGAAACGTCTCAAAGGCGCTATAGGTTAAAAAAATAATAATACTAATGTTTCAAAAAAGAAAAAAAGATACATTTCTTTTAAGTGAACAATTATTTATATAAAATGTCCATATGTAGATGTCCTTTTTTGTCCTCCCTTAGAGTAAATGTGTCAAAGCACCAGTCAGCAGAGACCTCACTTGTCGACACCTGCAGCAGTTCCCTGGATGGTTGAAGTGAATACTTCCCAGAACTTCCTTCTCAGTTTATATATCGATAGGTATCCCAGAAAAAAAAAAGAAAAATATATATGGTGCAGTATGTTTTTAAATCACCAGAATTTATTCAATCAAAGTTAAAAATTTACAAAAAATGTTCATGTGTTCAATCATACATATATACTAGTAATTATACAAAATATTCCAACAGCTTGTTATTGTGCAGGCAAAACTTAAGGGGTGGAACCATACCTTGATAGCTCCGTGGATAGGAGCAATGGAATGAGCATAAACGTGGGAGCTCCGGATATCTCCCTTTCATTTCCAAGATGGTAAAATGGAATATGCATTCTCTGTTCCTAATACCGAACAGTTATCAGGGTTCCAGCATCGCAATAGGTACAGGTAAAGCACATATGCTGCCAAAACGTGTTTCAAGTTATCTCCAACTCTTCCTCAGGGCTGTGTGTCTTTACCTGTGTCCCGTACCCACTATATAAGGTCTAGGATATAATTAACCTCTTAACCCGGAAGTGACTTTATGTGCTTCCAGGGTAGTTATCAATTCTATATTTCCCCTATTAAAATACACACATCACATTTACTACACAAGAAGTACATTATTATACATTACATAAAAAGTTTATGTTAAAATTACATGTTAATTATACCGTATGAACCGGAAGTGTACTGTCACGACCAGGGTTTCTCGGCATAGGGGACGACGGGTATTACCTGTGTGGGCACTGTGGCGTGGTCCTTCCAGCGGAGGGGCAGGTGTCTGGCAGCGGGCATTGGCTGTACGAAGTGTTCCATGGGCACTGTGTCATTCTGGCCAGGGTAGGCCTGGTGGTGTTTCCATTCCGCTCTGGTTTGGGCGCCGCCGTCTTGCCTCTAGTCATGTGACTTAGCTGCTCCAGTCCTGGCATGTCACATGCTTTCTCTGACCTATCACGATTCTGCACTGGGTACTTAAGTGAGTTCAGAGCCTCCCATAGTTGCCAGTGAAACGTGTTTCACTGCACATGCTGTGAGAGAGTTCCTGTGCTCCTGAAAACCTGTCTGTTTGAGTGCTCACCTGTGCTTTTGCTGAATCCTAGCTTCCCAGCAGCCTAGATCACCCTGCCTGCTCCCAGTCTCCTGCTGGAACTATCCTACACCTTCTATCTACCCTTTCCCTGCCAAAGGACCTGAGTGTGCAGTTAACCCTGTACCTGCACTGCCTCCATTTACCTAGCTTTCTGATTCTACACTGAGCCGTCTCAGTACAACTCTCCATTCAATTCATCAGCTGCTGCTAATCCAATTACTCTAGAACCTCTCTGGATTTCATCTCACCAGTATCAATCAGTGACTGTTATCCTGTCTGCAGCCTTGCAGTGACCTTTTGGATTACAAAGACTTTTTATTAGTTCTGCCACTACCCGTACATTATTTATTCTTACTTCACTACAGTTTCTAATCATCACCATCCTCTTAATATTCTGGACTTTATTTTATCTGTGTACATGTCTGCAAGTTCACCCATTAAAAAACCCAATTTTCAATTTAACTCTGTTCAGGTGTCTGCTCCTATTACCATCCCGGTTCCACAAGAAACCCAGATCTTAACATATACGCTCCGTAGCGTACTTCCGGTTCGTTAATACTGGGCAACATTAATCCCACCTGCCATTCTTGTATAGGAGGTTACCTATTGGTATTGCCAGCAAGCTCTTTTGGTCCGGAGTGATCACACTATTTACTTCCGGTCATGGGAGATGTGAGATCACCTCTAAGTCACGTACTGGAAGTGAGGCATCATTTCTATATGTTTCACTATTTCTTGATGGAAGTGGGGAAGTGATCACTTCCTATGCTCTCAATCTTCTACAGCAGAAGTGGGGCATTGCTAAAACCCATATTCACCTACTGGAAGTGGGGCAAGATCTTTTAATAAGCCGAGTGGATGGATGACATACACTGTATAAATACATAGTGTATAAAAATACCACATACTTATGTTATTATCCACTCTATAAAGACATATCTTTAAAATCAGAAGCGGTATGTTAAAAATACAAATAGCAGCTATCGATTCCTACCTATCGATTCCTACCTACCTATACACTCTAAAATAATTGTCGCTGTTTAGCGTTATGAGTCGCACAAGAAATAATTGCTTTCAGACTTTGATTGTGGTTCCAAAGCACAAAAAGTTCTTATTCAACATAAAAACAGATAGTTACACGCTGTGATCTAAATACAATTAGCGCAAATAAATCATACAGACCCTTGTACAGTCGTTACATATGCATGCGCTCTGGATCCAGATCCTGGCATCAAAGAAGAAACCTCCGTCAACAGCAAAGCAAGAAGACTAGCATCCAGTTTCAGAGAGCATGCATATATACTCTAGCAGGGATAGGCAATACAATAGAACAGTTTGGCATGATTCCATTGGTTCTTCTTCCTGGTTCTTCTGTTACAGTATAGTTCATAGGTCAGTTTGAATGGTCACAATCCAGCCTCCAACAGCCCTTTGTGTCCATTTTCCCGCTGCATAATAAATCTAAGCTGGCTACATTACAGAGTACATTTTAATGTTTAACTCTCTATGGTCCATAGTTTGCAGGCACATGTTGCGTTCTCCTCACCGATGATACCGGAAATCTGCAAAGACACAGTGGATCAGAACAACACTAAACAAGGTCTGGTTACCATGTTCTAAACCTTAGATATCAAATAACATTTATTTCACAACATTACTAATACTGGATAAACCTTGAATATTACACTTTAATGCTAGGGAACCTTTTCATGTAAGTGTGCAGTGTGTAAGTATTGGGGTAGTGAGAAAAGACACTAGTTAGCATTGTGCAACTATGTGTTTGTGGAGTACACCATGGTACATGTTTTGCAGGGTTGATCATTTTATATGTTTTAGTGACTGTCTGTATTTATATGATGAGGACTTTTAACATCTTTCTATTGCGTGGGAATTGCACGATGCTAAATAAGAGCATCACCGTATGTACTTATAATGGGCGAGATTCACTAAAATGGCGCTGGGCGGCCAGTCGCAAAATGGCGTCTCATTTTCATTTGCAAAATGGCATCATGCAGATTTAATTTTAAACCGATTCTGTCTCAGCCAATTATCCAGCTTCGACAGTCCACCCTTTGATAGCAAACAAATGCTATCATACTCTGATTTTAAAATTAATGTAGGTTTACATTATGACATATTATTTAATGTTATATTATGGGATGGCACAAGGTAGTTCTTAAACCATCAATAATCGGTCTCTAGGAGGGGACATAAAACTACCCTTATACTCACACCGCAGATCTTGGGAGATCATGGGAAAATGTGGGGATGCACCAATCCTATAAAGAAAATCGTGAGGGGGAATAGGGACTTACAATATTTAAGATGTTTTAAAATAACATTTCATAATTCATTTCATGCATGTCTAAATTTTATACATCATATGATGGTACCTTCTAGTTCAGGGTTGTAATGCAGTCCTACATTTACCTCAGTATTCATATTGTTAATACTGACCACCATCATAATTTAATTATCTCGGTTTACCTTATCTTTACATTTTCCACATTTCAACACAGTAGGAACACACCTTACACATAAGCCAATTACTATGATGACAACCAATATAAGGATCAGGAGTTTACTTATGCTCGCAATCATTTCCTGGACCCACTCTCCTAGACCTGAAAACCATTTCACTGTGTTCAACCAAGAAACCCATTCCTCTACCTTCTCCTCTACTTCAGCCACTGAAGCATTATGGTTCTTTCGAAATTCCCATTTTAACTGCAGAATTTCATCCATCTTCCGGTCTATCAACTCCATGGGATCGCTGGTATCGTTTGTAATGTAAGTGCAACATTTTACACCAAATTGGGTGGCCAAATTTACACAATACCCTCCAGTGACAGCTGTTAAATAATTTAACACTAGCCTATGTTGCATGAGTTCTTTCTTGTAAGCTTGCAACTCCTTACCTGTGTACCTGAATGTGTCATCGTACATCTCGGTGATATTATCTATTAATTTAGCAAGATCTTGGATATATCTAAAATTTAGTGTACCCCGAGCGATCCTGGTGGGATGCATTGTTACCAAAACTTGAAAGCCAGTTGTCTCACTAATTAACTGTGTGGTTTTATGCATGTCACCAGGTATCATATTTCTTTTGTCTCTGTGTTCATACTGTGTGTGAAGACATGGTTATGGTGTGATTTTATGAATACCAAGCATTTCACCATGTGTAAGGATCATAACCTCTGGAAGTACTCTTCCCAAATAACACAAACCTTTGGAACTCGGAGAGAGCCACTTATACGCTTTCCTTCCACATATAAAATATACATCTTTGGGAAGACCATAAGGAATAGAATGCATCATATTCATCCAGCACATTTCCCTAACAAATTATATCTATCTAAGGTTCTCCCATCTGGCTAATACACGTTTCTGGTTGTATCACCCTGGCACAGTACCCTTCTGGTATTCTGCCAACCATTTCTTTGGTGTTACTTAGTGTATATTTATACCAGAAGTGTCTTCCACCCAACCTAATTGTGCGTAACAGTTCATAATTCATAGGCTCATGATCACCTCTTAGTGAGAAAGTCATCATCTGGTTATTCCCAGTCACCTCCCAACTTCTTGGTTCATTGGAGTTGGCGATGTTCAAACATAAAAGTGTTTTATCTACTTGGTACTGGTGGAGTTTAAAATGGGGTGGTTTGGTGTTAAGAAATTTTCCATCCAGTGTCTTCCCTTTTTGTAATTCTAAAATCTCAGAGATGTTTAATGGGAATGGCACTAATCCTACATTATGCTGTCCTTGGGGCACATGAGAGCACACCCAACAGTTGGTTTGGTTTAAAATTTTGCCCACCATAGTATGATAATCCTCTAAAGGAAAATCCACTCCAATACTGGTTATACCTAGGTTGGCACTGTTGGACTCTCATTGACTACGGACCCACAGAACTCACAAATACAATAGTCCTCAGACGACAGACCTTCACGCTGTCTCTGAGTATCCAGAATAGCAGATCTCTCAACAATTACTGTACTGGGTTTGGTCAGGTACCGCCCTTGTGACTGTATTGCTCCTTCTCCCGACTCCACTCCATTGATATCACCATCAGCTCCCCTCTCTGTCCTCTGTCCTCTGTCATAGAAACCAGAGATCCCGAAACAACCCAAGATAATGAGGACTCTGGGAGAAAACACAAAGATAACCACAGCAGACCAATCCATTGCTGAAAACACTGATCTACAAATTTCTTTAGCTCAGGTATCTCACTGTAATCTTTAACCTTCCTGGAACAGACTTGCAATTGACAGGTCTACGTTATCTGTCTCGATTCCGCCTTGTTTCTCCACCGGTTGGTTGACCTTCTTACAGTGAGTGGAATGGACCCAGGTATCTCTCTCCGCCACCTTCAATGAAGTTGTACTCATCAGCAACACCTGATACAGACCTTCCCACCGATCAATCAAACACCCTGAACGCAAGAAATTTCTGATCATAACAAATTCTCCAGGTTCAACATCATGACAGTTTGTTTCAGGCATATCATGTGACAACAATTTCAGTTTCTGCTGTTGTTGTTTTAACGGTTTACTCATTGTTATAAGATACCTTACAGTTACTTCGTTGTTACTCTTCAAATCTTCCTGCGGAGTTATAATCAAATGAGGTTGTCTACCAAACAGTATTTCAAAGGGGGACAGATTGAGAGGGGGTCTAGGAGTTGTCCTGATACTATGAAGGACAAGTGGTAGAGCTTCTGGCCAACCCAGTCCATTTTCCGACATGATTTTACTTAATTTATTTTTAATAGTTCCGTTCAACCTCTCCACCTTGGCACTGGCTTGCGGTCGGTAGGGGGTATGAAGTTGACTATTAATACCCATCAACTTACACATATTTTGGAAAACATCACCTGTGAAATGAGTACCCCTATCACTTTCAATAATTCTAGGGATACCGTATCTGTATACAAACTCCTGAACAATCTTCTTAGCAGTAAACACAGCAGTATTAGTGGCAGCTGGGTATGCCTCAACCCAATTAGAAAACACATCAGTGCACACTAATACATACTTGAGATTCCTGCAGGGTGGTAATTGGATGAAATCAATTTGTATTACCTGAAAAGGTCCGTCGGTCGGAGGAATGTAGGATGGTTCGGTAGGGATTGTTTTCCCAATGTTTTCCTTAAGCAGGTCAGACAGGACATTGCTCTCTTTTCCGCTTGAGAAGAAAAACTTGGTGCACACCAGTATGCTCTCACCAATTTGCACATACCTTGCTTTCCCAAGTGAGTCAGACCGTGCGCTGCCTCAGCCAGGCTTGGGTAGTATGCCTTGGGAGCCACTGGCTTACCTTGTCCATCTCTCCAGAGTCCAGAGGACTCTTGCCCACATCCCTTCAACTTCCAGACCTCCTTTTCCTGAATGGAACACAAATTTTGCATCTCAATTAATTTCAGCATATCAATCATTTGGAAGGTCATCATTTGTTCAATTGGTACATTAATTTTTAACCCTGCTACCCATTTTGCAGCTTCATCTGCCCTGTTGTTGCCCAGTGACACCGGATCATCCTCACATGTATGGGCTTTACACTTAATTACCGCTACTGCCTTAGACAATTGGATTGCTGTCAGTAGTCCTTTTATATGTCTGGAATGTGCAATTGGTGTGCCTGCTGCTGTCATAAAAAATCTCAGACGCCATAGAGCGCCGAAATCATGTACCACCCCAAAGGCGTACCTAGAGTCAGTGTAGATATTAGCAGATTTACCTTTTGCTAACTCACACGCTCTCCTTAATGCCACCAGTTCCGCCACTTGGGCCGAGTGTGGTGGGCCTAAAGGTTCGGCTTCTATAACGTCCTCGTCATTTACACAGCATAACCTGTAAATAACTCTCCAGTGTCAGTTTGTCTATGACAACTCCCATCCATGTAAAATGTCACATCTACATTTTATAAAGGTGTATCCCGTATGTCAGGTCATGCAGTAAAGGTTTGATTCAGATATTCCATACAATCATGTGCATCAATATACCTGCAGAACTCACCTTTCACCAGTGACTCACCTCCCTCCACCCTTTGTCCATCATGTTGCACATATGGTAAATACGTAGTTGGGTTTAACGTACTGCACCTTTTTATGGTGATGTTTGCAGGTGCTATTAGGGCCAGTTCCAATTTTGTAAACCTAGCTGAGAAGACATGTCTGGTTTGCGCAGAGTTTAGCAAAGCAGATACAGCATGGGGAGTATAGACAATCATATCATGGCCTAAAACCACATCCTCACTCTTACTGACCAATAGAGCAGTTGCTGCTACACTTCTTGAACATGTTGGGAGTGATCTTGCCACAGTGTCCAATTGTGCACTGTAGTATGCTACGGGCCTATTGGCATAACCATATTTTTGTGTGAGGACACCTGCTGCACAACCATTAGCTTCCGTACAATGCAAATCAAAAGGTTTTTCATAGTCAGGTAATCCCAATGCAGGTGCTCTTGTCAGACTATCTTTAAGATTAAGGAAAGCCTGCTCTGATTCCTCTGTGTGTATGACACGAGCGGGCTTTGAGGAAGAGACTAAGTCCTATAATGGCAAGGTCAAACTAGAAAAACCTGGGATCCGCATTCTGCAGTATCCACACATTCCCAAGAAGGTACAAATTTGCTGTTGGTTTTGCAGCAGTGTCATGGTCTGTATCGCTTGGATTCTGTCATTTGTCAGATGTTGTGAGCCCTGGGTTAGGCAATGTCCCAAGTATTTAACCCTGGACTGGCACGGCTGTAGTTTGTCCTTAGCAACCTTGTGTCCTGTTTCCGAGAGATGAAGCAACAAAAGTTTAGTGTCATTTAAACATTTAAACATGACATAATCGAATCAGAACATAACAATAAATCGTCCACATATTGTATTGGAACAGATCCATTGGCAGGTTGAAAAGATTAACAAAAAAATAATAAAATAAAAAAAATCGTGTGATGCCCTGGGGGGGGGGTCCAGGGCTGGACGTTTTTCGGGGTGCACTGTGCCCCGGATGTGAACCCCTTAGTGTTAGGGACTGCTAGAGACAGAGAAGCTGTGACGTGGCCTAGCAGCTTCCCATGTATTTGCAAATGCATGCAACTAATATCTCTGATTTCTATGACCATATAGTCTTCATATATTGTTGCAGGTACTATTCAGTGTGCTGAGGAACAATAGGGTTAAACCCCCCTCCTTTTTCTACTTAGGTTGAAAAGATTGTAAACAGTCGTGTAAGGCCTGGGAGAAGATACTGGGGCTGTCTATGAAACCCTGGGGCAATCGTGTCCATGTGTATTGTACACCCCGTATGTAAAAGCGAATAGGTACTGACAGTCAGGATGAAAAGGTACAGAGAAGAAAGCAGAACAAAGGTCAATAACAGTGAAACGGGTTGCATTTGGTGGGATATGCATAAGAATGACAGCTGGATTTGGCACTATGGGAAATTTGCTCTCTACTACCTTATTAACCCCTCTAAGGTCTTGTACCAGCCTATAACCCCTCCCACCACTCTTCTTCACAGGAAAGATGGGACTGTTGGCTACACTTGCTGTACGGACTAAAATTCCCTGCTGTAATAAACCCTCAATTATGGGATAAACCCCTAACTCTACCTCCTGTTTTAATGGGTACTGGGGAATTTTTGGAGCTTGCCTACCGCTTTTTAGATTTACCATTACGGGAGCTACATTTGCCATTAATCCAGTGTCCTGTCCATCCTTGGTCCACAGTGAATATGTAATTTAGGATAACATTTGATCTACCTGAGATAGATTTTTTCCTGAACCGGTAGAGTGATACATTATCCTTTGGGGAGTGTCCAACATATCCCTCACCTAGTGCACAACTTTCTCTGGGATATATACCATCAGGGGTACAATATATGACACATCCCATTTTACATAACAAATCCCTTCCCAGTAAGTTAGTAGGAGCTGCTGCTGCCAGGAGAAAAGATGCCTGGTATGCAAATGCCCGATAGTAACCTCTGTGGATTTAGTTACAGGATAATGTTGCACTTAGCCCATTACACCCATTGCTGGTACTGTCTCGCTGGTCACCTGTAAATTAGCGGGAGATTTTACCACTGATCTGGTCTCCCCTGTGTCTACAAGAAAAGGATGTTTAGTACCAGCTACATCAACCATCTTCACCAGTTCTTCCCTAGTAATTCCCGTTAACCTGACCTGACCCCTAGCGTTGACTTTCACTCTCCAATACAGCATTTAAGGCCACAATTAGAGCTGGTGACTGTTGGAAATTTCCTGTACTCTGTGTATATCCCTTATGTGGATATCCAGGTACTCCCTGGTTAGGGGGTCCTACCTTTTTCACCTTACAGTTCCTACTTACATGTCCCACTTGGTTGCAGTTAAACCACCTTCGTGAGTGGGGTGGGTGAAATGGTTGCTGTGTGGGTTGAGTGGTAGAGTAAGATTGTGGGTGTGGATAAGGATTTTGAGGGTAATATGGTGGTTGTGGATAGTATGGGTTTTGAGGCTGTGTGTGATAAGTGGGGTAGGGCTGTGTTTGTGGTGGTGCAGGATTGGTGAGGGTGTGTAGTTGTGCAGGTGCAGGTGTGTCTGGTGGCTGTGATGTTACAGTCATTCCTTCTAGAGCTTGAATACTAACAGCCATTAGCTTCTCGCTCTGGGTCTCTCTCTTTTTGAGGATGTTTTCATCATGTTCAACAGCGGATTCCATGAGTGTGTCTACAGTAACTCCTCTCCAGCCAGGTAGTGAGGTCTGAACTCGGGTCTTTAGATTGTCGTTTAGACCATCCATAAGTACCGTGATAATCATTCCCCTGTGATGCATGCTATCTTTAATATCCTCTATCCTAGCATACTGGGTGATAGCCTGCAGAGCTCGTTTACAGTAATCCTCTGCAGATTCACTCTCTTTTTGTTTTATGGTGAAAATTTTACGCCAGTTAACTACTACTTTAAAATATACACCCAAATGAGTTATTATGCGGGTAATGTTACCTTGGTTACCCTCGTCTGTTAAGGGGCCATCTCCATCCAATAGGCAATCCGTGATAAACTTTTTCACGTCGGTATTGTGTGGAAGACAAGCCCTTAACACCACTCGCCAATCTTTATTGGTTGGCTCGTGAGCATTACCCAAATTTAAAAAAAATCTTTGGCATTTCGCTAATTAATTTTTAGGGTCAGGGAAATCATTTATTATGGAATTTAGCTCAGCTATTGTCCAAGGACAATGCATTGCTACCTCCCTTGTGGGCACTACACCGTTCACATCCGCATTCCCATTTGGAACAGTTATTGTCCGGATGGGATGCAGACCGCCCGCACTGCTACTTTTGACCTTGTTACCTGGCTGGGGATTTAGTCTACTACTGCTACGTATATGGTTAACAACTTCCTCTATGGGTGCAGTGGATGTTAACACTTCCTGTACTATCATTGATGAAGATGGAGCCGCCACTCGTGCTTGTTGTGATGGAGCATCTAACATGTGTACAGCATGGAAAATGGCAGACATAACAACAGGTTCATCATCCGCATCATAAACATTTTCTTTGTGATTACTCAAGAGAGGGTACAAGTTACTTGTTACATTTTTATGGGTTTTTACATCGACTGTACCTACACCTCCATCCGCATAGGGCAGTGGTGGGGCGCGTAAACCACTGGCAATACCTTCCGCACCGCAGTTTAGCGCCACAAGCACACTTTTAAGCCATGCATCCCCCTCATGCTGCCACAACTTTAAACACTCGTTATATTTTATCTTTTTCATTCGAGAGCGCACCATACAGATGCTATCTCGGACATTGATCAAAACCTCCTTATCAAAGCTGCCAATTCTGGGGAACGGTCTAACACTCTTCCTCATCATTTTAAACCATACACAACAGTACCTAGTTGCATAAGCACCGTTTCTAGTATGCATAATATGCCGTGCCGACCCAAGCGGCGCTTACAACAGCAGCACATCAGCTAACATCTCTACTGTTTGCTTGGCTCCCATCCTGAGAGAACCCTAAGCTTTCAATAGAGATTTAGACCGGTGAAAGAACATCAAGGCTACTTTCACTTACCTGTGTACGATATATTAACAGGATGCGCCCACACACCTATGGAAGAATAACCAAGCTGCTTCCACGCACCTAATCCCTTTTTAACTACCTTTCAACTGCTAGCATGTAGGCATTCCAATAGACTGAGGTATCTACTACTGAGCCACTAGGCCGACACCAGGCGCCTAGCACTTAAGGGTCCTACGATACCCTTAACTAGGGAACATGTTACCCCTACCAACAAATGTTCACTGTTACACACCCTTTACCTGCGCAGAAAAATACACGTTTTCCCAGATTATGGCAACACTGATCAAGATATTCACAACAATGCTATCTATCAATATCACAATGCAATCTCAACGGCTTTGTTTGAAACACGTTGTAGCAATACAGGAAATACGTATACGCTATTGTGTGACTAGTCACATACACAGTAATGCGACTACTACACAAAATTTATTATTACCCTTATGCTATTGTGCGACTTCCCCTTTTTAACATAAAATTCTATCAACGAAGGGAAACAAACTTTTTCCTCTCTTGTCCCTGGATTCTAATCAGCGCTCCTTGAGCCACATAATAACGAGTAGCGGACTCTCAGCAACAAAGTGGTAGCAGATTTTCTAAGACACAATGCGTTCTTTCCTGCTATGGTGCCTCCACCCTTTTGTTGAGAGACCGCTGACCGAGTGTTATCGTATGACTGGAAGCATGATTTCACACTGCGAGCCCCCAACTATCAATTCCTACCTATCGATTCCGACCTACCTATACACTCTAAAATAATTGTCGCTGTTTAGCTTTATGAGTCGCACAAGAAATAATTGCTTTCAGACTTTGATTGTGGTTCCAAAGCACAAAAAGTTATTATTCAACATAAAAACAGATAGTTACATGCTGTGATCTAAACACAATTAGCGCAAATAAATCATATGCATGCGCTCTGGATCCAGATCCCGGCATCAAAGAAGAAACCTCCGTCAACAGCAAAGCAAGAAGACTAGCATCCAGTTTCAGAGAGCATGCATATATACTCTAGCAGAGATAGGCAATACAATAGAACAGTTTGGCATGATTCCATGGGTTCTTCTTCCTGGTTCTTCTGTTACAGTATAGTTCATAGGTCAGTTCGAATGGTCACAATCCAGCCTCCAACAGCCCTTTGTGTCCATTTTCCCGCTGCATAATAAATCTAAGCTGGCTACATTACAGAGTACATTTTAATGTTTAACTCTCTATGGTCCATAGTTTGCAGGCACATGTTGCGATCTCCTCACCGATGATACTGGAAATCTGCAAAGACACAGTGGATCAGAACAACACCAAACACGGTCTGCTTACCATGTTCTAAACCTTAGATATCAAATAACATTTATTTCACAACATTACTAATACTGGATAAACCTTGAATATTACACTTTAATGCTAGGGAACCTTTTCATTTAAGTGTGCAGTGTGTAAGTATTGGTAGTGAGAAAAGACGCTAGTTAGCGTTGTGCGACTACGTGTTTGTGGAGTACACCATGGTACGTGTTTTGCAGGGTTGATCATTTTATATGTTTTAATGACTGTCTGTATTTATATGATGAGGACTTTTAACATCTTTCTATTGCGTGGGAATTGCACGACGCTAAATAATAGCATCGCTGTATGTACTTATAATGGGCGAGATTCACTGAAATGGCGCTGGGCGGCCAGTCGCAAAATGGCGTCTCATTGCTATTCGCAAAATGGCGTTGTGCAGATATAATTTTAAACCGATTCTGTCTCAGCCAATTATCCGGCTTCGACACAGCAATGACAAATATAAAAGTACATAAAAACTCCAAAAAATTATACATAAAAAAGTTAAAACCTTCAAAAAATTCTAAATAAAATATTTCCATATCAAAATTACGTGTAGACATAAATATATGTATATGTGGATCCTACTAATTCTATACAATAAAAATGTATAAAAACCACTTCAATTCAAATTCCTTATACATCCCTGATGGAGCAATAGTATTTAATCTATAAATCCAGGCCATTTCTGCTTTAACAAGTATTTTTTCTATATCTCGGTCTCTCCAATTCGTTTTCACCTGTTGAATTCCCATAAAAATTTTATTCCTTTTGTACAGTACAACAATTATGGGACACCTTAAAATGTTCAGAGAGACCGTGTGTATCAAGGCCCTTTTTTATATTACGTGCATGCTCCGCCATTCGTGTTTTTAATGCCCTATTTGTCCTCCCCACATAGTGTAGACCACAATTACATTCTATCAGATATACTATATTGCACGTATGACATGTAATAAAATGATTTATTTTATATTCTTTCCCTCCAACAGTAAATTTCTCATATTTCGATGTATTACTAGGAACACACCTGCACATTGAGCAATGCTCAGCTCCCCACCTGGCTGGCATCAGTATACATAGACTTACCCCATCATCAGCCAGTCAGGGTCCCCTCTTCTCATGCATGGCTTCCATGTGCAGATTCATTTAACATTCAAAAAATACCATAAAATATTTACATGGTGATGGCATATTGTAGGTATACAGGTGCTGCCACTGTAGATATTCGGTAAATAACACCTGTGGTGACCACCACTGGTGCTACCCGATGATGACCATACAATCTTGTGGGGTTTGACCTCTCTCAGCCCATCAGTGGCTGCTGACATAGAAACTGCCCACTGATTGGCTGAGAGAGATATGACTCTAAGGAGCCAGAAACCATGGGGGAGCTGTCATTCTCGGGAATGCGCTGTACTGTACAGTATATACATACAGTGCTTGTGTGTCCTTTGGATCGGGAGAGTGGATTGATTTTTTTCCAAGCCCCCTGAATGTCTAACTGGAGAAGGGGACTGGCCAGCACCATGGAGAGGTAAGTATGTAGTAGTGAGTGTGAGTATGCATGAGTAGTTAATAAAGGGTTAACATATTCAGTGTGTATATCTTGTCTTTTTTAAAATATTTCCTTTACAGTGGTTTTTTCAGGTGCCAGCGAGCTCTTACTGTCCAGGCATGCTGGCACTTGTGGCTCTCCAAGTGCCTTGCATGCTGGGGCAGGCTTGCTGGGACCTGTAGTTTACACATTAACCATTTACGCCTTTAAGCCTGCACCCACCACCACAAGAAGTGCAGGAAATAGCTCTTCGGCAGTGGGGACCCCATTTTATTTTGGGGTCCCTCACTTTCCAAGTATTTCCAGCCCTGGGCTGACCAGTTTGGGGTTGGTATACTTTGGCAGTGGGACCCCATGCTGTGTGTCCTCCTTCTATGGCTTTACCACCCCAGCTGGTTCTCCCCAGTGCTGGTTAATGAAAATGTGGGGCACCCAACACCAGTGTTTCTACTGATTTTCCACGCCCTGAGCAGGTGCAAAAGTCCAGGGCTGGTTATGCTTTTAGGGGTGGGCCCACACTTTTCACACTTTTAAAAAAAAAAATGACCCCTTTCTTTACATCATACAGATCTGTGCAGTACTTCAGTCAAACACGCAGGTCTTTTTATTTTGTACATTGTGCCATGATTTTGGTGTGACAACACAATTCTTAGTACATTTGTGATTTGTATTTGAGTCAGTATTAATGATACAATGTTTGATGCGATGGTGTAATTCAGGGCTGCCATCAGAAATTGTGGGACCCGGTACTAACACAAAATAGGCAGGGCCCACCCCATCGGGGGGATGGGGAAGAGGTGGGTGGAGCTACACCAGGGGCGGGGGGCACATCAGTTGGTGCTTAAATCAGTTTATACATTCTCAAAGTTTTGTATGTGGTTTCACAAACACCACATAAAAAAGCAGGATCCACTTAAAAAGCCAGAAGAAAGGGGACTAGGGGGTGGACAGGGAAGACTGGCTGGGAAGGTTGACTGGAACAGAAGGGGGGGAAGGGCAAGGAAGTCTGGCTAGAACAGGGGGGGGGAGACAGGGCAGGGAAGGCTGGCTGGAACAGGGGGGAGAGCAGGGAAGACTGGCTGGAACGGGGGGAGGTGTCAGTGCAGGAAAGGCTGGCTGGAACAGGGGGGGAGGGAGGGCAGGGAAGGCTGGTTGAACAAAGGGTGAAGAGGGCAGGGAAGATTGGCTGGAAAAGGGGGGGGGGGGGCAGGGAAGACTGGCTGGAACAAGGGGTGAAAAGGACAGGGAGGGCTGGCTGGACTGGTGGGGGGGAAAGCACAGGGCTAGGTCAGGGACTATGTTGTAGTACCTCTTTTAGTGGTTTCTCTTTCTTCAGCTGGCTGCACAGTTGATGCTGCTGTGAGGAAGGATCTGTGACCGTCGCAGGTCATGTGGTTTCCTCTTACCCAGGTCACTCTGCGCAGCGCCGACAGCAATTATGCTCAACCATTTCAAATATGGTACTGGGCGCGAGCCAATCACAGCTCATGGATCGGCAGCCAATCAGGAGCGGCCGCTCCTGATTGGCTGCCGTTCCGCGAGCTCTAGATGACTAGATGCCGCTGGCATTATATCAATATCCCCTAGCTGCTGGTGCAGCATCACTGCTACAAAGGCCCCCTTCTCTCTCTGCTCTTTCCGGGCCCAGGACTTGAGGCCCAGCAGTCCCCCTCTGATGGTGGTACTGGTGTAACGTGCTGAATTGGTGTGTTGTCCTGTTTAATCTTCAAGTTGCCGTCGATTTGGGCTTTAGTAAATCTCAGATTTTCAAAATCACACCCAAGTCACAGAAAAACACAAAATCGATTCAAACAAATGTTAGTAAATATCCCCCTAGGAGTCTGATCGTCCAGCTCGAATCGATTGCACCTCTAGTTGCTAGTTGGGGAGAGAAGGGTTTGTTGCAAAACTATAGAAAATCTTTTCTACATTCAAACCAAATGCAAAGTGCTACAATTTTTATATAAATTCACATGACACCAGTCAAGCATGAACTTTTTATTTCATTTTAACCATTACATATTGCCTTGCAAATCCCTTTGGTAGTGAGGGCATTCTTCAAAAGCTTCAAAGGATTTGTCTTTCTGAAAAGCAGCTTCAGCATACTATTGAAAACCTCTATAGTACAGAAAAAAAAGAGAATTCTGTTTTTTTTGTTTAAACTGTGTCATAAATATGTGCATGCCTTTAGCTTTCACCAGCACGATCAATATTCACACACATACACACAAAAACATAGAAATGATGGTAATTACAGTAGAATTCCTGGTGCTTGCAGTTTTAGTTCTCCCGCTGTGAAGTCCTCTTATATACACTTTAAAATCACTATGTAAAATACAGGGTTGTTGCTTTTTTTTTTGTTTTTGTCCATCAGAAAAATGGATGTATTTAGAATTTTCAAATCAATAAACAGAAAGAAGAGGATGTTATAGGCACTTTATTGCATGCATCACAGAGACTAGGACAGAATGGGAAAAACACAAAGTGACTGCAAAATATAATCCAGCTGACCCAACCAGAATGGAGGTCTTTTTTCTGCTGACAAACGCTGGCGCTGTTGGATAACTCGTTGTGTTTGATGTTCTTACAACTTTTTAATTATGTTGTTGAATAAGGAAGATGTATTTAATTAATATCAAAGCAAAATAGTGTCAGGGGGTTACAAATAACAAAAACAAGCATAAAAGTAAAACAAAACAATTTTATAATGTGTGCACACCATGTTTTCACTTTCAACATTTATGATCCATGATGTGCTAGCAAAACGGAATGTAATTAAATCACCTACAGTTATGTTGTCGACAGTCAAAATGTCAGCAGCATAATGTTTTCCTATCATGTTTACGGTAAATGTAGATACGGTAAAAATGTATTAAATTACTTAACTACCATGCTGCCATTCTGTGCTCAACATAATACTGTCCACATTTTGACTGTTGACAGCATAACTGTCGACCAAACATACCAATCTCAGCAAAACAATATGTACAAAATACATTTATACTCCATTGTGAGCTACTTTACTGTAGGAATATAATGAGGATATTCAACATTTTTTTATACATTTGAGACAAAAGTCAAAATTGTTTTAACTGCTCATATATATAATTAAAATATAATACCTCATAAATTTATCAACAATTAAAAGTAGCATATTCGTAAAGACAGACTTTATTTAATAATACAAAATTTTTTTTTTGCAGAATTTCACGCTTAGGCGTTTACAAATTAGAAATTGACTGGAGTATTATGAGAATATTTTTTAGAATTACCTGGGCCTGGCCTTGCTGGAGGGCCCGACGGGGACCCGAGTCCGGTGCCGCCCCCCCTCCCTTTTACCTCACAGCACATCAGCACATGCTGCTGTGTGCTGGGCTGCAGTGGGAGACTGCTCACGACTGCAGTCTCCTATGCCTGTGGGGGGAGCAATCACACTGAACATGCCCCCCTCCCTGGCTTTGCACTGGGCTGAGGGGCTCACAGTGCCACCCCTCCCCCTCAACAGCAGCCACAAAAATATTTTTTTATCCTAAGGGGGTGTGACCATGCCTCCCGTGATTAGGCCACACACCCTTCCCCCGGTCCTGATGCATCTCTCAGTGCCCCTGAGCTCCAATGTATATATACTGCCTCTGTTTTGGATGAACTGTTGTGTGTGGGTTGCATTGGGTATGGTGCTGTGAGATACTCTGCAGGGGTTCCCTCCGCTCTCCCCTGACACACTGCAGCTGAAGAAGCCTCGCTTCCCTGGCAGGAAAAGCAGAGTCCAGAGTAGACTACAGTGATCAGCCTGTGGTCTGATAGACCGGAGCGCTGATCACAGTGAAAAAAAAATGGATTTAAAAAAAAAAAACATTTACCTGCACCCAGACCAGTGATCGGTGATCGGGTGAGTGGCTCAGTGACCCAGTCATCTGATCATTGTGACCCGGTCATCTGAACTATAAACTGAGATGCTGTGCTGCATGACTGGATCACCGAGGACCTCACCGGGTCACCGGTCATCTGAAGGAGGTAAGTGTAAGCTGGAGGGGGGAGGGGCGGTGACGGACCACGCTCAGAACCAGTCTCAGGGTATTTTTAGCGAAAAATACCTGGAGAAGTGTGCGAAAAGGATTTGCTGGGAGAGAGCTTTCTCGCAAGCTCTGTCCTGCAACCGATATTTGATGCGTCCTTGCAATGTATTCAAATATTGCATTGCTAATCCTGGCAAATTTATCACATCACATCCGCAACTGAGATGTGGATTATAGTAAATAGAGCCCATAGAGAGGAAGTGTGAGGGAGCTCAGTGACTTGAGATGTTGAACTCAATCTATTTCCTAACTCAGGTTGTTAGCCTCTAGTAATGAATCTCCAGGAGGGAGAAGGTTTGCTAATAGATAGCTTAAAGAGCTTCCACCAAGCTGCTGTGTACACTTCTAAAGTTCAATCAGATAAAATTAAACATTTATCCATCAGGTTCATCCTCAGCAAAGTGCACAGACGAAAGCCTGGCCAGGGATGGATAAATGGTACAGAATGATTGAGGGATACTGTGTATATAATTGCTGAATTATAGGTGTATATATATAAATATTTGAAGAATTATCGCTTTTATAGTCACTTAACTTTTGATCTTACCTAAAGTATTTATATACCCTAGTCTGACTGAAATAGTACTACTATATATATATATATACAGTATATATTAGCTAGTATTTATAGCATAGCTTAAAATAAGTAACTCAATTAGTAAGAGGCAACGCAGGTAGAAAAAATCCTTTGTATTGGTTTTGTAAACTACATTTAAAATGTTGTACAAATAGATGTTATGGTGCTATATATTGTATTGTGATATATATTTGAAGTGCTGTATATTATATGATATGGTGCTATAATGTATGATAAAGTGTTGCTATTAACTATATAGTGAAGGCTCCTGGTTCTCAATAGAGTTTCCACTTAATAAAGAGAATATTATTTTGCTTACTGTGCCACATTACTGTGTTGGGATTGGGGACCACCTGCCTTTCTGCTGTGACATGAGAAGAAAAAGGAACAGGAACACCTAAATGGTGAGAAATTCCACACAAAAGATCCAACAACACATTTGGGGATGTGTATCAAACCTTGGAGAAAGGTTACGTGGAGAGAGATAACGTACCAACCAATTAGCTCCTAACTGTCAATTCATGCTTAGGCAGTAACAAATTAGAATTTGCCTGGAGTATTGTGAGAATATTTTTAAGAATATTTGGTTAATCTGACCAGTGTTTTTTCATTTTCTAGCCCTATTAGTGTAGACGAAATTCGGAATGGAATTGAGGATAAATAAGACTGGTAGTTTTTTGCTGAATGTTGTAGGAATGACAGCCTTGTTGCTGGGTAAGTTCGTAGGGTCAGCTGGTGTGATAAGCCAATTACAGGTATTGGAGGAGGAGTTTGAATGTGGTATATATTGGACTGTTAGTTTCTATCCAGCCTCTTTTTCTGGATCTTCACAACCCACCATCCCACCCATTATTTTGTTGTGTCACACTAATGTTTTGTTTCTCCAAATTAGGGGAGGCAAAGCAGGCGAGAGAACGCTGCAACTCAGTGGCTTTAAGTGGCATAAGAAAACTTTGTGGGGGCACTTGCCCTCAATGCCCCTAGCTAATTTGTCCTTCTCTGTGCGAGGGGACCCAGGGTGCTTTTTATGTGCGTAAGCACCTCGCATTGGCCCAGGAGGGAAGTGAGACTCTTACATCGTTAGTACGTCTTGAAGGGGGGACGTTTAGTCGTTCCTCAAAGATTTTTTGGTTGAGCGAGATGAAAGCTAGAACTGAGCTTGCAGCGTCTGTTTGCCACCCTGGTTAGGTTGATTAATTCTGATTTATAAATAAAAGCTGTGACCTTTTTAGCCAACTATGGTTGTCCGTGTCTTTATTTATAGTTAAGTTAAGTAAGCTAATAAGGTGTATGGTGTAAAGCAATAAACATATGCAGATCTTATAACTAATATTATTTTATTCTCTTTGAGTACAGTCATATTCATTCTCTGTTATTATAATGCTCATTCTCTGATCATTTATTTACTTAATCATTTAATTTCACATGTGAAATCTATTTTTGAGTACAATAATTCTAGTTAGTCTCTATGGGACTGATCCAGAGTTGAATTTTGTGGATGTATCTTGTGAGTTTTCACACTGAGGGGTAGATGCAGGACCGTAATGTGGGTGGTGTAGCCGGTGTTATCGCACAGGGCGGAGCACCCTGGGGGCAGCACCATCACAGTCCCTTGGCCCCTGCCTCTGGCTAGCAGGGTGCCAGGAACAGCACCCTGCAACCAGTACCGATACTGCATTGATGGCAGTAGCACCCTTCAGACGCTCCGGCCACGCACCCTGCAGCCTGTACAGCTGCTCGGAGCAGTGGCGTCACTATGGGTGGTGACACCAGATGCAGCATTCAGTTAATCCTAACACACAGCAAAGATGCGTATATGTGAAAGGGGGCGTTGCCCTGTGTGAGGCCACATCCTTTGGTGGGAGCCATTTTGAGGGTGTGAGCGTCTGTCACTCCCCCATTCTCATCACGCTAAGCCCTTGACCAGTTCTCTGGGAGCTGCTGGGCAGCCCCCAGCCTCTCCGGACACAGGGGGTATGGATGAAGCATGCTTGTGCTGAAGTGCTGCCCACTGACACCATCCGAGGAGGTGACACCAATAGCACAGCTGCTCTGGTATTTTGGTGTCACCCCATTGGATGGTGTCACCCGGTGCGGCCTGCACTTCCCTAGTGATGCCACTGGCTCCAGCCAGTGTGTGCTGCTCCATCATGGCACTCCCTTCCACCCAACCCCTGGTGTGCAGCCTTTTGACGGCATGTTTTCAGGGGAAAGGGGCAGCAGAGGCACAGGGCATACTGAAGCCCGGTTATGGGGCTGGGGAGAGTGTGAAAATGGAGAGAGATGAATTACCAACCAGTCAGTTACTAACTGTCATTTTTCTAGCACAGCCTGAAAAATGACAGGAGCTGATAGGTTGGTACTTTATCTTTCTCCACTTCATCTCTCTCCTTGGTAAATCTCTCCCTCATCATGTGACTAAGCCAAGCGCACACAAGTAAAGGTGATGCCGTCATACACAATTCAGTGGCACTTCCAATTGAGGCTGGGGAGTAATTGGATGGTGATGTGATGGTCTTATGTAGTTCAGAGAGGGTGCATCAATGGATGTGCATGCTGTGTAGAGTTGTGCGATACCTAATTGCACCTATTTTGAGACAGATCATTTGCTGGTACAAGTGTGCACTGATGATGATGACAGCTGTGAAAATTTATTGTGTCCACATTTTGGGTGGAATGTAATAGGGTATTTGCGAGTTCAAACTTGCACCTTCTTGCGAGATTTCCAGGTCACACCTAACTCGCATGCGACTTCACATAAGAATTCACACTAGAAAACAGGCGAATTTCAGACCAACCGGAATGCGAATTTCATAATTCAACTTTTAAATAAAGTGACCCATTGGCACCAACCCATCTAATTTATAGCTCACAGTCTCCAAATAAGTCCCAGCTCAGCCATTTTGACCTTTGAAAGGTTTGTGAAGGAGACTAGGAAGAAGAGGAGTGTGCTTTGATTGTGAGACAGTTAGTTGTTTTGCTGAGGAGATATGTCGTTCAGACTGAAAACCAGGGGTGAGGAGAGCCAGGAGGAGGTGGAGGAGGAGCAACCAGGGTCAGACTGAGGAGGACAGCAGTGAGGAGCTGGAGGAGATGCAGGAGGAGGATGAGGAGCCAGCTGCTCGAGCCCCGGGAAGACTCGCACTAGGTGCAATGTGTGATTTTCGTATGATGAAAAGCTGTTTCCATGGCTTCTGGGACAACATGTGTACAAGGCCACCGCAGCCTGTAAGTGTGACGGATGCTATGAATGTAAGCTTCTGCCGCCATGACATCCTATATGTGAAGAAACATTTTAACGACATCAAGCGGGTGCTGAAAGGGAATGTTACGGTTACTTAGGGTACCCCGTGTAAACCCCTAGAACCAAATGGATGAGGTCTTCTGCCACTAACAATCACCCGCTGTTCCCTTAAAACAGATTTTGTTCACCGGTACTTAGGCTACCGCCTGGACATACACTCAGGATAGTAGCAGTTTTCACAGATCCCCTAGGACACAGGTTCTCAAACTCGGTCTTCAGGACCCCAAACAGTGCATGTTTTCCAGGTCTCCTCACAGAATCACAAGTTGAATAATTAGTACAACCTGTGGATCTTTTAAAATGTGTCAGTGAGTAATGAATACACCTGTGCTCCTGCTGGGTGACCTGGAAAACGTGACCTGTGTGGGGTCCTGAGGACCGAGTTTGAGAACCACTGCCCTAGGAGGACCGGAGTTAAGTGTGACAGCTAAAGAACCGGTGACTGAAGCACAGTTAGTCCACCTGAAGGTTAAGAAGCAGCTAGTATCTCTATGGGTAATGCAATCTGGTGACTGAGGTGGTGTGGCTAGAGAGCCGGTGATGAGATGTGGCTTTGAGAGCCAAAGGTGCGGCTGAGAGATGGTAGCGTGGCTTGCGAGCCGGTGAAGTGATGTGTCTTTGAGAGCCGGTAGTGTGGCTTGAGAGCCGGTGATATGATGCGGCTTTGAGAGCCGGAGGTGTGGCTCATTCACGTACTTGCTGTGTTTATTCACTGGAGAGAGAGAATGGGGGCATGGCTATCAGCTCCTGGAGCGATGGGCATGCCTCAAGCATCAGAAAATGGGGTGAGTGGCTTACGGGCATGGCATTTCACAGTAGGCTACACCCCTTACACCTAGGCCCAACCCATTTTTCAGGGTGCATGTCTGCAGCACGCACACATAGGGCCTCTACCAGAGTTTTTTCATGGCCACATTCAATTCCCCATCTGCCCCTGCCTCTGGACAGTGTAGCGTAGACCAAAGCAGGCAATGAGAGGCAGCACAATACTTCACCTGGTCACCACTGTTTGGTGGGACATTTAAATCTCTGCAACGACAGGTGGGATGAATGGACGGGCATCAGATGACCAGAGCTTTGGTGCCACCTGGTGGACACATTGGCGGATAAAAAAGGGTTGGATCTTAGCACAACCGGGGCAGAGCTTCAGACTGCATGGCTTCAGACGGCCCCCAGCAGGGGTGGTGGAGTAACAGGGCTTTGTATCGCTGGGATGTGAATGGACGGGCGTAGCACGGGCATTGGAATGTTGACAGGAGAAATAAAAATTCCGATCTGCACTGCAGTGGATCCTGTTGGCCTATTTTCATGGATGGCCTGGAGGTGCTAACACCTTTCCACAGTACTTACTCTAAAGATGTTCCTGAGTCTCTGTGCACATAGACACACATTTATTATGCACAGACTACACCCCAGTGTGGTTAGGAAAAGGGCACCTTTATGTGCACTGAGAAAACCACTAAAGCGCATCAAAGCCAAAATGATTTTTAGGGTGTACTTCTCAAATGACCTTCTCAGTGTAATGTATGATGACAAAAGATTATAAACATCTGTACATAAAAACATCTTAGCTGATAACAACTGTAACACTTTCATATTTCTTGTTCCCTATTGCATTAAACAGGCACCCTATGTGATAGTAGTGGTTAATCCACAGTAGGGAGGACTTCAGTAACTTTCCTCTAATTGAAGAAGTTTTGCAGGTACAAGGTGGTTCCTGGGGTTACCTGCTTCATATGGGGTTTCTTTTTTATAAAAAAAAAACCCTTACAATCTTTTAAGAAAAGATAAAAGCTATCACTTTTTATTGATCATAAATTCTGAAAGTGAAAGTCAGTTCTTTCTACTGTATCTGCAAGTAATGATCTTCTAAACAGGGGGATGTCACAGCATATGTCGTTCACACACATCTCACGGGTCATTGTTCAATTCCTTGATTATGGGCACCAAACTCCATCCGACGTGCTGCAAATGATGATCAGAGAAATGTATAAATAGTAGAATAATACTTCAATGGCTAGCTCTTTTGAGGGCCTTCCCACCCTGCTTTATGGCTTACCATGTTACTGTGATAATGAAGCACGGATGAGTATTAAAAAAGCCATCATATTCTATGGTAGGGGAATAATTAAAGCTTAATATACATACAATACAGAAAGGTATGAGGACCCTGCTTGCTAGGGCTTACATTTAAAAGAACACTACAAGTGGTACAACATACATACATGCATGTCTTGAGGAATACATCAGCCATATATAATCACATAAGGATTAAGGGCCTGATACAGACCCGCTCGCGAGCGCTATGCGCTCGCCAGTGGGTCGATGGTGGCCCAGTGCACATGCGCGAGACCCAGATAGCGGCGGGCAAACAGTCGCTCCGGGTCTCGTACCAAAGGGGGCGTGCTGTCGATGTTGAGTGACAGCACGCCCCCTTTGGTGGGCGGGCCGGGGCGTGGCTGTCCAGACGGAGGCGTTCCCATGGGAACGCCTACCGTCTGGGGCCGGCCCGACTGACATCACGAGTGATATCAGTGGGAGTGCTTTCGGCTCTGGTAGAGCCGAAAGCACTCTAGGGCTTGCGGCAACGAAACCCTACCACAAGGGTCTCATCGCAAGCCCGATGGTCACTATGGTCTTGACCATCGCGACCATCTTCCTGGCCGCTCGCTATAGCTGTGGGTGGTCACCCACAGCTATGCGAGCGGCCAGGAGGCTGCTCTGAAAACAAGAGGGATGGCCCTGATTCAAAGCGAGTGCTCTGTCAGAGCGTCCGGCTCTGAATCAGGCCCTAAGAAAGTAAACTACCCAGGAGCTCATAATGGATTCATCTTGTACTGCAGATGGTTTATGTCTCAGCACATAAAAGCATCTATTTTCCTACTAATAATCTGCTACTGTATACAGTGGATTGCAGCTCTAAAATATATTAGTCCATTTTACTATACGCTTTATTTAAGCTTGATAATAGCTATAACATCCTTTTGTAGCAGGGACGAGTGCCCCCCTCCCCAATTACAAAGACCAAGAAGAGTCTGGAACATCGCAGCCCAGCCTCACTGGATCTAAGCTGGACCCCCTATCCACTGGACCCCCTATCCAACCCCCTTCCCCCTCATCTCTGGAAAAAATATTGATTTCCTCCATACCACCTGGGCAGGGGCATTTTAAGAGAGGAGGGGGCCCCATGTTCAGACTCATGGAGCCCCCTCCTCTCTCTAGTGGTGCCACGGCAAGCATAGTACAGTAGTTTCTGGCTTAGTAGCAGAATCTACTGCACTTGCTCGGGTCTCCGGGAAAATGGCACCAGCACTGGTTTCCCAGGGATGGTAGTACTGCGCATTCGCGACTCACCAGGAAAATGGCCTCTACAGCACTCTGGAGACAACGGACAGGTAAGTATAAAGACTATATGGGTGCAGGGTGCACGGTGCGGGGCCCCTCTGGACGCTGGGGCCAAGATTCCCAGTTGATTTTTATAGGGGAAAATAACAAATGTGTATCTTCAATTGTCTTACACAATAAATGCAATTTTTTACATTTATTAATAGCACTATTCTTTGTTTTTCATACAAGACTTCAGTACATTATTATATTGTGTACAAACAGGTTAATACAACTGTAGTGTTTACTACTAACACTGTCCAGGCACATCTGTAAACTATCTTAGGGCATAAGCATATCAGAAAGGCATACTTACCTACTCTCCCGGAAGGTCGGGAGGCTCCCGAGTTTTTGGGAATCCTCCGACACCCCCGGAAGAGTATCCACATCTCCTGCTTCCTGACAACTTCCTAATAAAGTGGTCTGGATGAGGAGATGATCGCCGGGAATCGTGGGTCTGTATGGTGGGACTAAATGATGCATTTTCGTGTCATTTAGCCCCACCTCACATTCCCGCGATTCGTGCCATTTTGCCGTGATGGGGGGTGGGGCCTAATGACATAGGAATCCGTCCCCCTCCCCAAAGTGGCCAACTGTGTCTGCTCCCAGGGCATCTTCCAGGGAGCAGATACTAAAAGTAGGTAAGTATTAGGGGTGTGCACCGGCCACTTTTCGTGTTTTGTGTTTTGGTTTTGGATCTGGATCTTTCTTCGTGTTTTGGATCTGGATTGGTTTTGCCAAAACCACCCTTCCGTGTTTTGGGTTCTGGGTTTTGTGTTTTGGATCTGTATTTTTTTTTAAAAAAGCATAAAAACAGCTAAAATCACAGAATTTGTAGGTTTTTCTGCTCCTATGCTATTATTAACCTCAATAACCTTAATTTCCACTCATTTCCAGTCTATTCTGAACACCTCACACCTCACAATAGTGTTTTTATGTCCAAAACGTTGCACCGAGGTAGCTGGATGACTATGCTAAGCGACACGAGTGGGCGGCACAAACACGTGACCCATCTAGGCGTGAAACTGCAGTGGCAGACAGGATGGCAGTTTGAAAAACTAGGCCCCAAACTGTACATAATGCAAAGAAAAAAAAGAGGTGCAAGATGGAATTGTCCTTGGGCCCTCCCACCCACCCTTATGTTGTATAAACAGGACATGCACACTTTAACAAACCAATCATTTCAGCGCCAGGGTCTGCCACACAACTGTGGCTGAAATGATTGGTTCGTTTGGGCCCCCACAAAACAAGCTGGCAATTAATGTGTCCCTGCACAAACTGGCTCTATGGAGGCAAGATGTCATCCTCATCCTCCTCATCCACCGATTCCTCACCCTCTTCAGTGTGTACATCCTCATCCTCACAAAGTATTAACTCGTCCCCACTTGAATCCACCACCACAGGTCCCTCTGTACCTTCTGGAGGCTGGTCTCCCTGGAAGAGCTGATAATTCATTTTGATGAACATCATCTTCTCCACATTCTGTGGAAGCAACCTCCTACGCCTTTCGCTGACAAGGTTCCCGGCTGCACTAAACACTCTTTCGGAGTACACACTGGAGGGGGGGCAACTCAGGTAAAATAGAGCCAGTTTGTACAGGGGCCTCCAAATTGCCTCTTTTTCCTGCCAGTACAGGTATGGACTGTCTGCCATGCCTACTTGGATGCTGTCACCGATGTAATCCTCCACCATTCTGTCAATGGTGACAGTATCATATGCAGTGACAGTAGACATGTCAGAAATTGTTGCCAGGTCCTTCAGTCCGGACCAGATGTCCAAACTTGGTCCTGCCTGTCCTGCATCACCGCCAGCGGGTTGCTTAGGATACCTAAGTTTTTTCCTGGCAGCCCCAGTTGCAGGAGAAAATGAAGAAGGAGCTGTTGACGTGTCACGTTCCGCTTCAGCTGACAGTGTGTTCACCAGCAGGTCTTTGCACCTCTGCAGGCTTGTGTCGGCCGGAAAGAGAGACACCACATAGGCTTTAAACCTAGGATCGAGCACGGTGGCCAAAATGTAGTGGTCTGATTTCAACAGATTGACCACCCTGGAATCCTGGCAAAGCGAATGAAGGGCTTCATCCACAAGTCCCACATGCCGAGCGGAATCGCTCCGTCTTAGCTCCTCCTTCACTTTCTCCAGCTGCTTCTGCAAAAGCCTGATGAGGGGAATGACCTGACTCAAGCTGGCAGTGTCTGAACTGACTTCACGTGTGGCAAGTTCGAAGGGCTGGAGAACCTTGCACAACACGGAAATCATTCTCCACTGCGCTTGAGTCAGGTGCATACCCCCTCCTTTGCCTATGTCATAGGTGGATGTATAGGCTTGTATGGCCTTTTGCTGCTCCTCCATCCTCTGAAGCATATAGAGGGTTGAGTTCCACCGTGTCACAACCTCTTGCTTCAGGTGATGGCGGGGCAGGTTCAAGAGTGTTTGCTGGCGCTCCAGTCTTCGGCACGCAGTCGCTGAATGGCGAAAGTGGCCAGAAATTTTTCGGGCCACCCAAAGCGTCTCCTGCACGCCCCTGTCGCTTTTCAGAAAATTCTGCACCACCAAGTTTATTGTGTGAGCAAAACATGGGACGTGCTGGAATTTGCCCAGATGTAATGCCCGCACAATATTGGTGGCGTTGTCAGATATCACAAATCCCCAGGAGAGTCTAAGTGGGGTAAGCCACTGGGCGATGATTTCCCTCAGTTTCTCTAAGAGGTTGTCGGCGGTGTGCCTCTTACTGAAACCGGTGATACACAGCGTAGCCTGCCTTGTAACGAGCTGGCGTTTCTGAGATGCTGCTACTGGTGACGCTGCTGCTGTTGCTGCGTAAGGTGATACATCTACCCAGTGGGCTGTCACAGTCATATAGTCCTTAGTCTGCCCTGTTCCACTTGTCCACATGTCCGTGGTTAAGTGGACATTGTGTACAACGGCATTTTTCAGGACACTGAGGACACTTTTTCTGACGTTTCTGTACAGTCTCGGTATCGCCTGCCTAGTGAAGTGGAATCTAGACGGGATTTGGAACCGGGGACACACTACCTCCATCAATTGTCTAAATCCCACTGCACTAATGGCGGATACCGGACGCACGTCTAACACCAACATAGCAGTCAAGGCCTCAGTTATACGTTTTGCTTCAGGATGACTGCTGTCGTACTTCATCCTCCTCGCTAAGGACTGTTGGAGGGTCAATTGTTTAGTAAAAGTAGTGGTGTTCCTACTTCCTCTCTGGGATGATGAACGACTCCCAGCAGCAGCAACAGCAGCAGCGGCAGCAGTAGGCGTAGCAATGCAGGATCCTCCAGAGGAATCCCGGATAGGAGAGTCAGTCATGCCAGTGACATGGCCTGCAGGACTACTTCCGATCCTGACTAAGGAGGAAATTGACGAGGAGGGAGTTGACGGTGTGGTTTGCAGGCGCTTGGATACAACAGGACAACGGGATTTAGGTGTCCCTGGACTGCTTACGGTCTTAGCCAAAGTTTCTGAACTTGACAGTAACTTTTTATGAACGCGCTGCAGGTGCCGTATAAGGGAGGATGTTCCTAGGTGGTTGACGTCCCTACCCCTACTTATTTCACCTTTACATATGGTACATATGGCAAGACAGTTGTTGTCCGGATTTGGATAGAAATATTGCCAGACCAAAGAGGTGGAATGTTTGGTCTTCTGCCCAGGCATGACCGTGATGGGCTTTTTCATCCCACGGACAACAACTGTCTCCCCCGGAGCCTGATTTAAACAAACCACATCACCATCAGAATCCTCCTCGCCAACTTCCTCCTCAGCGCCAGCTACACCAGTATCCTCATCCTGTTGTACTTCAACAGTGACATCTTCAATTTGCATATCAGCAAGTGGACTGTGGGTGCTCCTTTCAGCACTTGCAGGGGGCATGCAAATGGTGGAAAGAGCCACCTCTTCCCGTCCAGTGCTGGGAAGGTCAGGCATCGCAACCACCACAACACTTGGACTCTCCTTGGGGATTTGTGATATCTTCTTAGAAAGCACAGTTCTTCGCTGTGCTTTTGCCAGCTTAACTCTTTTGATTTTTTTAGTGGGAGGAGGGCTTCCATCGTCATGTGAAGCTGAACCACTAGTCATGAACATACTAGGGATCGACCTTAGCCGTTCCTTGCCACTCCGTGTCGTAAATGGCATATTGGCAAGTTTACGTTTCTCTTCAGCTGATTTAAATGTCTTTTTCAAGGTCATTTTCCTGAACTTTGCCATTTGGGATTGTATGTGCCCTCTACTATGACATTGGGCATCGGCCTTGGCAGACGACGTTGATGGCATGTTATCGTCTATGTCATGACTAGTGGCAGCAGCTTCAGCACTAGGAGGAAGTGGTTCTTGATCTTTCTCTATTTTATTTTTATCGGAGAAAGTTTGGTCCTCCATTTATGTTATATCGATTTGATATATACGTGCGGCTAAACACAGAAAATAATTTTTTTTTTGGTTTGGACTGGAGTGTACTTTGTGGGTTACAGCACCCTTTAACGGTCAAGCCAGCCGGCCCTTTACTTATGACACAGGCGCACTCTTGGCACTACTTTGTTGATGCACGTGCGGCTACTGCGCACACAATTCACAAACACAGAAAATAATTTTTTTTTGGTTTGGCCTGGAGTGTACTTTCGGGGGTTACAGCACCCTTTAACGGTCAAGCCAGCCGGCCCTTTACTTATGACACAGGCGCACTCTTGGCACTACTTTGTTGATGCACGTGCGGCTACTGCGCACACAATTCACAAACACAGAAAATAATTTTTTTTTGGTTTGGACTGGAGTGTACTTTCGGGGGTTACAGCACCCTTTAACGGTCAAGCCAGCCGGCCCTTTACTTATGACACAGGCGCACGCTTGGCACTACTTTGTTGATGCACGTGTGGCTACTGCGCACACAATTCACAAACACAGAAAATAATTTTTTTTTTGGTTTGGACTGGAGTGTACTTTCGGGGGTTACAGCACCCTTAACGGTCAAGCCAGCCGGCCCTTTACTTATGACACAGGCGCACGCTTGGCACTACTTTGTTGATGCACGTGTGGCTACTGCGCACACAATTCACAAACACAGAAAATAATTTTTTTTTTGGTTTGGACTGGAGTGTACTTTCGGGGGTTACAGCACCCTTAACGGTCAAGCCAGCCGGCCCTTTACTTATGACACAGGCGCACGCTTGGCACTACTTTGTTGATGCACGTGCGGCTACTGCGCACACAATTCACAAACACAGAAAAATAATTTTTTTTTGGTTTGGACTGGAGTGTACTTTGGGGGTTACAGCACCCTTTAACGGTCAAGCCAGCCGGCCCTTTACTTATGACACAGGCGCACGCTTGGCACTACTTTGTTGATGCACGTGCGGCTACTGCGCACACAATTCACAAACACAGAAAATAATTTTTTTTTTGGTTTGGACTGGAGTGTACTTTCGGGGGTTACAGCACCCTTAACGGTCAAGCCAGCCGGCCCTTTACTTATGACACAGGCGCACGCTTGGCACTACTTTGTTGATGCACGTGCGGCTACTGCGCACACAATTCACAAACACAGAAAATAATTTTTTTTTTGGTTTGGACTGGAGTGTACTTTCGGGGGTTACAGCACCCTTAACGGTCAAGCCAGCCGGCCCTTTACTTATGACACAGGCGCACGCTTGGCACTACTTTGTTGATGCACGTGCGGCTACTGCGCACACAATTCACAAACACAGAAAATAATTTTTTTTTTGGTTTGGACTGGAGTGTACTTTCGGGGGTTACAGCACCCTTAACGGTCAAGCCAGCCGGCCCTTTACTTATGACACAGGCGCACTCTTGGCACTACTTTGTTGATGCACGTGCGGCTACTGCGCACACAATTCACAAACACAGAAAATAATTTTTTTTTGGTTAGGACTGGAGTGTACTTTCGGGGGTTACAGCACCCTTTAACGGTCAAGCCAGCCGGCCCTTTACTTATGACACAGGCGCACGCTTGGCACTACTTTGTTGATGCACGTGCGGCTACTGCGCACACAATTCACAAACACAGAAAATAATTTTTTTTTTGGTTTGGACTGGAGTGTACTTTCGGGGGTTACAGCACCCTTAACGGTCAAGCCAGCCGGCCCTTTACTTATGACACAGGCGCACGCTTGGCACTACTTTGTTGATGCACGTGCGGCTACTGCGCACACAATTCACAAACACAGAAAATAATTTTTTTTTTGGTTTGGACTGGAGTGTACTTTGGGGGTTACAGCACCCTTTAACGGTCAAGCCAGCCGGCCCTTTACTTATGACACAGGCGCACGCTTGGCACTACTTTGTTGATGCACGTGCGACTACTGCGCACACAATTCACAAACACAGAAAATAATATTTTTTTTGGTTTGGACTGGAGTGTACTTTCGGGGGTTACAGCACCCTTAACGGTCAAGCCAGCCGGCCCTTTACTTATGACACAGGCGCACGCTTGGCACTACTTTGTTGATGCACGTGCGGCTACTGCGCACACAATTCACAAACACAGAAAATAATTTTTTTTTTGGTTTGGACTGGAGTGTACTTTCGGGGGTTACAGCACCCTTAACGGTCAAGCCAGCCGGCCCTTTACTTATGACACAGGCGCACGCTTGGCACTACTTTGTTGATGCACGTGCGGCTACTGCGCACACAATTCACAAACACAGAAAATAATTTTTTTTTTGGTTTGGACTGGAGTGTACTTTCGGGGGTTACAGCACCCTTAACGGTCAAGCCAGCCGGCCCTTTACTTATGACACAGGCGCACGCTTGGCACTACTTTGTTGATGCACGTGCGGCTACTGCGCACACAATTCACAAACACAGAAAATATATTATTTTTTTAGCACTTGGGGGGAGCACCCCTGATGGACAGAGCACCCCCTGGACAACACTACAGCACTCCTTTAGGACTGGGACACTGCACAGGACTTTGGAGTGGACACAGCCCCTATGGAGAACTGACTGCACAACACAGTCCAGCCAGCCCCTATGGACTTTGAAGTAGTGGACACAGCCCCTATTAACAACAGCAGCACAGCACAACACAGCCAGCCCCTATGGACTTTGAAGTAGTGGACAACAGCAGCACTACACTACACTACACAGCCCTAACTCCCACCCTCCCTCTTCACTGTCCACAGCCGAGTGAGAAAATGGCGCCGACGTGTGTACCTTATATAGGATCCAAAACCCGCGAGACTCGGAAGGCGGGATGATGACGTTTTGCCTCGATTTCAGATCCGAGTCAGGCGGGAAAAGTCGAGCCTGACTCGGATCGGACTCGGATCGGGGGGGCTCGGGGGGGTTCGGATTTCAGAAATCCGAACCCGCTCACCCCTAGTAAGTATACAGCAAGGCCGTCGCAATACACTCAGCAACGTATGCAGAGCAGGGAGGCACCAGGCAGGAAAGGCGCTCTCACCGCTCTGCTAGCCTACTGAGTCCACTGTTGCTGCCGGCTGCCACTGTGCTGCCTGTCGCTGTATGAAAGGCAGCGGTGCAAGCAGCGGGAGCCCAGAAGCACGGCTATTCAGTCTCAGTCCACCGCCACTATTGATGATTCCCTGGGCCGGATTGAGGCAATGCACTACTGGGAAATAATTCCCATGAGACTGTGCTGAGGGGTGAGAGGAGCATATGCTGAGCTCTGATTGGATGAGCCCATCACATGCTCCTCTGACCCATGGAGATCAGCAAAAGTAGCCTCATGCGAGTGACTCATTGTGAGGCTGTGTCTCTGCTCTGACGGGTGCATGATGCTGCTTCCTAGGAGTACACTGTGGCATAATGTGGGGGCACTAGAATTATGTGTATAAGGGGCACTACTGTGGGCATTGTGTATAAGGGGCACTGCTGTGGGCATTGTGTATAAGGGGCACTGCTGTGGGCAGTGTGTATAAGGGGCACTACTGTTTGGCATTATCTATATAAGGGGCAGTTCTACTGTGGAGATTATGTGTATAAAAAGCAGTACTACTCAGTGGCGTCCCTCCCCGCTATTGCACCCAGTGCGGAGAGGGCTTTAGTGGAGGAGAGGCGTGGCCTCACTGAAGGGGGTGTGGTCTCACGGCCCGAATCCCGTAACAACTGGGGAACATCGATGGAGGGGGGGTCCCGGAGGTGCGGACTACACCTGGGGTCCACTCTGCGGGCAGTGCCGGCTCCCTCACTGTGTCAGGTGTACTGCACGTAATGTTACAGTGCAGCACCCGGCTCTTGTCACTGGGGGGGGAATCAGTACTTTGGTGTCACCTCTTGGCGGATGACACCCGAGTGTGGCCCACACCCCCCTTCTGGAGCAGTACTACTGTGGGCATTATGTGTATAAGGAGCAGTACTACTCTGGGCATTATGTGCATAAGGGGCGCTGCTGTGGCATTGTGTATAAGGGGTACTGCTGTGTGTCGTAATGTGAATAAGGGACATTGCTATGTGGTGTAATGTGAATCAGGGGCGCTATGTGCAGTGTAATGTGAATAAGGGACACTGCTATGTGGTGTAATGTGAATCAGGGGCGCTATGTGCAGTGTAATGTGAATAAGGGACATTGCTATGTGGTGTAATGTGAATCAGGGGCACTATGTGCAGTGTAATGTGTATAAGGGACACTACTATGTGGTGTAATGTGAATCAGGGGCGCTATGTGCAGTGTAATGTGAATAAGGGACACTACTATGTGGTGTAATGTGAATCAGGGGGGCTATGTGCAGTGTAATGTGAATAAGGGACACTACTATGTGGTGTAATGTGAATCAGGGGGGCTATGTGCAGTGTAATGTGAATAAGGGACACTACTATGTGGTGTAATGTGAATCAGGGGGCTATGTGCAGTGTAATGTGAATAAGGGACACTGCTATGTGGTGTAATGTGAATCAGGGGCGCTATGTGCAGTGTAATGTGAATAAGGGACACTACTATGTGGTGTAATGTGAATCAGGGGCACTATGTGCAGTGTAATGTGTATAAGGGACACTGCAATGTGGTGTAATGTGAATCAGGGGCGCTATGTGCAGTGTAATGTGAATAAGGGACACTACTATGTGGTGTAATGTGAATGTCAGAAGGGCCGATGGCCACAAGGGCCGGTTTGACGGAGTGCAGGCGTACCCGGGAGAACAACCTCCCGGGCGGCGCCATGCTCTGTAATGCGCGGCCGCGTCATTGCGTAATGACGTCATGACGCAGCCGCGTCATGGCGTTATGACGCGGCCGGCAACCAAGCCCCACCCAGGCAGCATCCACCCGGGCAGGTGGATCGTAGTTAGACAGCTCCTGCGAGCTGTCAACATGTAGGGCTACCCAGCAGCCCTGCTTTGTCACCTACTATGTGCGGCCACGTCTGGGCCGGATTATAGGCAGGGCGGTCGTCCTGGGGTCCCCTGACTGGCTCCCGTGTCCCGGCAGCATCATGCAATACTGGCCGTGGCTGACTGTGGAAGCCCCGACCGTTTTATGAAATAATGCAGCGATTTGCGGGTGAGTAGGGGGCAGGACCTTATGCCTCGAAGTGCTTGCCCCCTTTAGGAAAGCTGGAACCTGAGGTAAGTGCTATCGAGAGAGCGTGCAGTGCACGCACACACACTCCTTTCCTCCCTCTCAATCTCTCTCTCTTCCTCACTCCCTCCACTTCACTCTCTGTCCCCTACTCCTGTCCCCCCTCCCTCTCTCTTCTTTTATCTCACTCTCTGTCTCTCTCCATCTCTCTCACTTTCTCTCTTACCCTGTCTCCCTCCCTGCCCCTTCCTCCCTCTCTCTTCTCCCTCCCCACTTTCCCGCTTTTAAGGGTGTATTTGATGTTAATTATCAGGGTCCTGATAATTAACATTCTAATGCTACGCAAGCGCCGGAGCAATTCATCATTGCTCCAGCACGGAGACAGCTGATCTGATAATCAGCTGTCTCACCAAAGTGTGTCACTGCTCCTTTCAGAGGAGACAAGTGTGCATGGGTGACCTACGGGTCACACATACGCACAAGAGCGTATGGGGACAGCGGGCCATTCCTCAAGAGGAAGGTAAGCAGGAGATATCTGATATCTCCTGCTTTACCTTCTTGATGAATGGCCCAAATACTTAATTTCTACAATTGCAGGTGAAAATTATAATTTTCCTCTGCTTTTGTAAAAATTAAGTGACGATGAATAGGCTGCTATATATCTCACTGCCTGTCCCTCTTTCTCTCTCCCTCTCCCTCCCTCCCTCCACTTCTCTGTCTCTCGCCCTTACTCTCTCCCCTCCCTCTCTTTCTCTCTCTCTCCCTTCCCCCTGGCAATTTTATTGACCGGGCCCCCCACAACTTAGTTGCCCCGGGGCCCCCACAAGTCTTAATCCGGCCCTGGTCATTACTTAGTGATGTGGCTGGCTATTAGATGCGTGGTGGGGGCTGGGCCCGGAAGTAATCAGGGAGGAATGGCTGGACAGCATTTTGACAGCTTCTGTGAGCTGCCTGCAGGATTGCCCGGTGGCACCATGCTGAGGACATGATGGAGTCACTGGAGTGTCACCTGTGGCCGCGGGGTGATGTCATGACGCAGCCGGCTGATGGATGAAAAGCGCGACGTGGGCGAGAAGCTGGCTGAATGGACTGGATGCCATCTTTGGACACCTCATGATCTGCTGACAGACGCCATCTGCAGATGCCAGGGTATTACAGTGAGTGGCATAATATGTTTTAAGGGCATTATTGTGTGTCATAATATATAAGGGGCACTACTACTGCATGGCATAGTGTATAAGGGGCACTACTACTGTGTGGCATAACGTGAATGGGCTCTGGGTGGCATAACGTGAATGGGCTCTACTGTGTGGTGTAATGTGAATAAGGGACACTACTGTGTGATGTAACATGAAAAAGGAACACTGACCTAACGTGAAAAAGGGACACTACTGTGTGATGTAACGTGAATAAGGGACATTACTGTGCAGTGTAGTTTGACGAAGGGAGACTAACGTGTGGTGTAATGTGATGAAGGGACACTACTGTGTGATATTACCTGACTATGGGGCACTACTGTGTGATGTAACGTGATTGCTGACTCTGCTGCTTATCTTGAGCATTATGATCGCTAATGCAGTATATACTTGTTCTGTATTCTGTTGTACTGTAAGTCATTGGTTTCTTTTTCACTTATTTGTTTATGTACTTTGTAAGGTGCTGCAGAACACATATGCTTGCCATAGAAATAGAGCATGATAATAGTGTGACTAAGAGGCACTACTGTGTGGCATAATTTGAATTGGGGGTACTATTATGTGGTTATGCGCCTTTCCAGCGAGAGCATACCTGGATTCATGGCTCTCCCTGCTTCACCTGTGGGTTGCGGCACAAGCGCCCTTTTGTTAAAATGTGTAGTTACAGCTCTGCTTTGGTGTGCACAGATGTGTCCTCTGCGTTCAGCACCCCTGCCCTAAAAACTTCCTACAGTGAACACGATCTAATCCTGAACAACTGCTAAGCTAGGGATTGGTCATTTAGGAAAATGCCTTCCCTTTTCTCTATGTGTGACCTACACCAATAATGTCTGACTATGGCACATGTTTGAATCCCCTTAAGGGTAAGCTCTGTTGTAGGTATTACATTTTTAATACAGAGAATGATGTGTACTTGTATGTTGTCCTAATATCAATTATATTGGTAAGAGAATAGACTATGAAGTGGGAGGAGTCGAGAATAGTAAGGGGAGGAGTCTATGCCAGGAGCTAGATGCTGACGTGAGGTGGGCCTCTGTGCTCTTTAAATGCCAGGGCCTATTTTTAGTCCCAGTCCGGCCCTGAGGGGCGCTATGTGCAGTGTAATGTGAATAAGGGACACTACTATGTGGTGTAATGTGAATCAGGGGCGCTATGTGCAGTGTAATGTGTATAAGGGACACTGCTATGTGGCGTAATGTGAATCAGGGGGCACTATATGCAGTGTATTGTGAATAAGGGACACTACTATACTATGTGGTGTAATGTGAATCAGGGGGTGCTATGTGCAGTGTAATGTGAATAAGGGACACTACTATGTGGTGTAATGTGAATCAGGGGCGCTATGTGCAGTGTAATGTGAATAAGGTACACTACTATGTGGTGTAATGTGAATCATGGGCGCTATGTGCAGTGTAATGTGAATAAGGGACACTACTATGTGGTATAATGTGAAGCAGGGGCGCTATGTGCAGTGTAATGTGAATAAGGGACACTACTATGTGGTGTAATGTGAATCAGGGGCGCTATGTGCAGTGTAATGTGAATAAGGTACACTACTATGTGGTGTAATGTGAAGCAGGGGCGCTATGTGCAGTGTAATGTGAATAAGGTACACTACTATGTGGTGTAATGTGAAGCAGGGGCGCTATGTGCAGTGTAATGTGAATAAGGAACACTGCTATGTGGTGTAATGTGAAGCAGGGGCGCTATGTGCAGTGTAATGTGAATAAGGTACACTACTATGTGGTGTAATGTGAAGCAGGGGCGCTATGTGCAGTGTAATGTGAATAAGGAACACTACTATGTGGTGTAATGTGAAGCAGGGGCGCTATGTGCAGTGTAATGTGAATAAGGTACACTACTATGTGGTGTAATGTGAAGCAGGGGCGCTATGTGCAGTGTAATGTGAATAAGGGACACTACTATGTGGTGTAATGTGAATCAGGGGCGCTATGTGCAGTGTAATGTGAATAAGGTACACTACTATGTGGTGTAATGTGAATCAGGGGCGCTATGTGCAGTGTAATGTGAAAAAGATTGTGCTACAGTGTGGTGTAATTTGAACTGGGAGTACTAATGTGTTGCCATGCCCCTTCCTTGTGAGGCCACACCCCTTTTTTGCGGTGCACTTTTGGCACGTGTTGTCCTTTTATGGAGTGGGGGGCGCAAATGTATAGTTTGCAGGGGGTGCCAAACACCCTAGCACCGGCTCTGCATATCAGTATACTCCTTGAGTAAAAGTAATACAGTATTCTACTGTTGTACAGCTGGATGAGGGGCTTCTGTGTATGTATCTTTTCCTGCATACAATCAGGGTTCAAATGCAGCCAACTCTACATGAACTCAAAATTTGAACGAGGGGTTTCCAAGTAATGGGAGTTATTTTACAATTTATATTGTCTCCTTATTACTATTTACTTCATTACATTTCCATTTTCATACTATTTGAATACCTAGCTCACTTTTATGATTTTCTTTCTTATTTTGAATAGAACAAGGATTAGAGTCAAGGTTATATTTGTCAGAGCACAGAAAATAAACATTCATATCAAGTATTGTAATCTGCCGGGAAATCATTCTCAACCCCAGAGCAGGATCTGTGCATCACCTCAGTCCACAATGGTCGCGTGTGACATAGAGCCCAGAAGTAAATGCCAGATAAGAAATTATATTAGCTGTGACCTGTGAACCCAAGAAATCCAACACGCAATAAATATAGTATGTACTTGGTATACATTTATGTAGTTCTCAGATCAGTGGAAGCAGCCAGAGAACCGCTCTTTGGGATGATAACAGTCACTTTGATTCTGTAAATGGATCTTTATCTGGTCACATAAGCATATAGTCAGAGGAAGAAATGAAAGCTAGTGTAGTTAAATTACCTGTATTGACGAAGGTAATCTAGATGGGGGATGTGGTCAGCATGTTGTTGGTCACTATATGATGTCAACAGCTAACATGCCAACATTTGCAAAAATGTCGACATATTCACAATGTCGACAAGTGAAATGTAGGAAACATTAGGGTTAGGGTTATGATCAGGGTTATGGACAGAAACATACCTCTGCAACCGCAGTTTTGTGACATTGGCAGCAATCCCTGGAACAGTGACTGCAGCAGCTCGGTTAGGTATAGTCGTAAGGTTAGGATACTTACCTCTGCAAACGCCGCTGCAGCCGCATCGCTGATTGTCGACATTGTTAGCATTTCAACTTTTCGGTGGTGTCGACATGCCCAATGTTGACATGCTGAACATGTTACATGTCGACAGGACCATTTCAACAATCTAACCGTCAAAAAAAAACATACCAGATGATAGAGCTAAATGTATATTATTTAGTGTCTCTATGGGGTAAATGTACTAAGATTTGAGTTTGGGAGAGTTAGCAATCTCTGGAGAGTTTGTGCATTTTTTTTCCACTCACAAATTTACTAATGACAAACTCAGGAGAGAAATCTCCTTTGCTACGGGAAAATACTGGAGAGTTAGCAAACTCTCTTCACTTCACCATCTAGTAACTTTTCACTAGTGAAGATAGGATTTGGGAATTTACCAAGCTGAGAGTTTTGGAATGGACAACACTCCTGTAAAAATTCTTAAAATCAACTCACCTGCCTGTGAGCTGCAAGTTTGGAAGAAACATACACAAATCAGTTTGATCCATGTATGTTTCTGCCTGTATATAGTAAAATAAAAAAGGGTTAATTTGTTAAAAAAAAATTACGTAGGGTCCCCCCACCAAAAGCATAAACAGCCACGGGCTGCTCAGCCAGACCTGGTTCCTAAAATTACGGGGAAAAAATTAGTAGAGTTCCCCCATCATTTAGGAACCAGCATCTGGCTGCAGGGCCAGTGTTGGTTTTTTTAAATATAGGGGGGGAAATGCGTAGAGGTCCCCCTCTATTTAAAACTAACACCAGACCCAAACCGACCGAGGTGTAATGCCACAACCAGGAGACCCTATCACCGGGTCTCCAGGGCCAAAGCATTAACACCCCAAGCCGGTCAGCCCAAGCCGGGGATCTCAGGGGAGGTGGGGACACCCCCAAGAAGGGGTCCCCCTCACCCAAAACCCCAGGCTTAGTGCCTTTATCATGAGGCCTTACATTTGACAAAATATATAAGTGCCTTTATCATGAGGCCTTATAATTGGTATATATTACATTTGGGGTGAGCGTTTGGGCATAGGGCCCCCGAGGCTCCACTTGGCTGGGCCTCCTCAGGGCATCACCACTTAATACACATAGTTACTTTTCACATCACCTTTTATGTTTGTTTTTTATTCATGTAATTTTTCACATATATTTTAACCCCTTTTTCAACACTTATTAACTACTCGCACACATCTATACTTTACACTGCACTGTCACCCTTTTTCCATTTTTTGTGTGTTGCCCTGGGCTGGACGTTTTTTGGGGTGCCCTGCGCCCCGGACGTGAACCCCTTAGTGTTAGGGACTGCTAGTGACATAGAAGCCGTGACATGGCCTTGCAGCTTCCCATGTATTTGCAAATGCATGCAACTATTATCTATGAATTTCAATTACCATATAGTCTTCATATATTGTTGCACGTTTAATTCAGTGTGCAGAATAACAATAGGAGGTTAACCCTACCCTTTTTCTACTTGGTATGAACCCTCCCTTTCATTCACCTGAAAAGTACTACCAGAATGATTGAGCAGCTGCCATTTTTTTTGTATCTCCCTGTGGTCCTTACTGTTCTGTATACCCTATAACCTCCAGGGGTAATAGTGGGCCATAATGGCGTGGAACTGCGTTCCGTCACTTCTATATGGAGATGGAACCAGTTTCGCCTCCTCTGACCCACATTAGCCCGGCGCCGCAGGGAGGCTCCATTAGCTGTGCGCCCGCTTCTGGCTCCGCTCCCCCCGGCAAGACGTCTCTCCCATAGTTCAGAGGACTCGGAGCAGCCAAGTGGACCGGAGGCACGCAGGAGCAGGGCTTAAGGTATATATTTTATTTTTGTGTGTAATGGTACTATAGGGGGCATAATTTCTGGGGGCACTAATACTGGGGGCATTACACAGGGTGCACTACTATTGGGGGCATTACTACAGGGGGCATTACTATTGGGGGCACTAATATAGGGGGCATTAGTACAAGGGGCACCACTCCTGGGGGCACTGCATAAGGGGCACCACTCCTGGGGGCACTGTATATGGGGCACTACCACTACTGTGGGTTCTGCATAAAGGGCACCACTACTGGGGGCACTGCATAAGGGGCACCACTATTGGGGGCACTGAATAAGGGGCACTATCACTGTGGGCACTGCATAAGGGGCACTACCACTGTGGGCATTGCATAATAAGTCACTATTAGGCTTCCATAGCTGAGGCTGCTCCAACAGTGCCTATATTTGAAGTGCTTAGTTTAAAGTGTAAATTGAACATTTAAGTTATAGCTGGAGTTATTCAGGAGTTAAACAGGAGGAGAACAGAAGGAGACATTAACAAATCAGCAATATCTGCTATTAAGGACTGCTTTTATCTACCACCACATTTCCATCATGCCTATGGATTGTGCCTGCACCTAGATCTCCAATGCTGCCCGCATCCCTCCTTATCTCCCCATGCAATCTGCTTATCCACTCCAACTATGCCTTCCCGAACGACGCAGCAAGATGACCTCTCAAATGATCCTTGGTTGTGGCCCCCAAATCATGAGGCTTGGTGCAATTTTGCTGAACTCATTGGGTTTTTTTTTCCTCTTAAGTTTAGACTAACCTTTCCATAGATGTTAGATTACTGTGACCTTGTATCCAGCCCATCTGTGTCACCCATGTTTGTCTGTCCCCTCCCCTTTAGAATGTAAGCTCTCACGAGCAGGGCCCTCTTCCCCCATGTGCTTCTCCTTCACTTAATTATAGCACACAACCCTTGGTTACAGACAATATGCTGCTTATCTAAGTGTTATGCAGCAATGTATAAATCATGTATCTGTCCAGCATTGTTTGTACTGTTAATATTTGTTTTCTTGTGTGCTTATTTGTTTATGTACTGTGTAAGGCGGAACCCTTGTGGCGCCATATAAATAAAGGATAATAATAATAATAATAATAATAATAATAATAATAATAATAATAATAAAATGGGTACTACCACTGTGGGCACTGCATAAGGGGCACTACCACTACTGGGGGCACTGCATAAGGGGCACCACTACTGAGGACACTGCATAAGCTGCACCTCTACTGGAGGCACTGCATCAGGGGCACCACTACAATGGGCATTGCATCTGCATAAGGGCATACATGCCGACATTCAGCTCCTTCCTTCCGGGAGGGAGCTGAATGCCTACATTGTGGGGGGGGCGTGGCCGAGCTATGATGCCCTCTTCACAATGCCGGAAAATGCCGGAACAAAGGCATCGTGAAGCAGGGGGCGGAACCACGATGACGCGATTCAGGGGGTTTTTGCTAGTAGTCTGGGGGGGTAGGCAGCAGCCGGGAGGCTTGCCTGCCTTTCCGGGGGGTCGGGAGCGGCACCCGATATTCGGGAGGCTCCCGACCAAATCGGGAGGGTAGGCAAGCCTGCATAAGGGATACTACTGCTCATTGGTGGATCCGGGGGGGGGGGGGCGGGGCGATTGCAGACAGAGCAGCACAGACACCACTTCCGTAGAACAGTGCTCTGCGTCCCTAGCATCCAGCAGCCGGTCATGTCACGCTGCTGCAGGCGTCAGGGGGTGGAGATCCAGGCACTAGAGGGTGACTTAGAGTAGTAGCAGGTGTCCCTTGGCTTTATCTGTGTGCAAGTGATGAGGAGCGGTGGCCATTTTCCTGAGGACCAGCCCCCATCAGGAAGAAGTACCATGGTAGCATGCCCAGCTCCCGAGGCCCGCATGCAGAATAGACCTCTCTGCTATAGGTGAGGTCCAGGAGCTGTGGGGAGCAACTGGTGAGACTGGAAGAGGGGACTGATGGGGGAAAGTGTTGAGGCGGAGACAGGCAGAGTGCAGGCTGTGGTTGTGGGTACATCTACAGAAGGCGATCTATCCACAACCAGTAAACTACATCACAGGAGAGCACCCAGCTCAGTCATAACGAGGTAGTAACAGCACATAAGTTCCTAATATTTCTGTGTGTGTATATATGTGGCTGTGTGTATATATGTGGCTATCTGTGTGTGCACATGTGGCTGTGTTTATATATGTGGATATATATAGTATGTGTGCATATGTGGCTGTGTATATATGTGGCTATCTGGGTGTGCATATGCTGAGTGCAGAAACTCACAGAGTCACAGGTCCATCTCTCCTCCTCCCAGCTCACCTCATTGCCTGGCAAGGTGGAGGGGGAGGAGTCAGGACTGGAAAGGGGAGGAATCACTGCTAAACAGTAAACCGCCCCCCCCTAAAAGAAGAGTCTAGATCCCCCACTACTACTGCTGTGGGCATTATGTGTAAGGGGCACTACTGCTGTGGGCATTGTATAAGGGGCACTACTACTATGGGCATTGTGTATAAGGGACACAAATGTGGCCATTGTGTAAAAGTGGCACTGCTATTTGTCATACGTGAATAAGGGACACTGCTATGTGGTGTAATGTGAATCAGGGGTGAATCAATATTGTGCTACTGTGTTGTGTACCTTGAATTAGGAATTTTCTTTTTAGACCACGCCCCTTTCTTTTTAGACCACGCCCCTTTCTTTTTAGACCACACACCTTTTTTTGGCGCTCATGCTGTCCCTTCTTATTTTCAAAAAGCGCCGAGGGGGAGGGGGGGGGCTTACCGGTGAGTTCCACCACTTCTCTAGGACCACTTTAAGCACTGATAACCTCTATTGCTTGACATAATGTATTATAACAAATAACACAAAAACAAACATAATAAAACAGACAGGACTGCCATAGGCTACTATAAAAGTATAATTTCAGACTCACCCGTTTCATGCTAGTACCAGAGATGTTGGGCCTGATCCAGAGCTGCACACAATGCTGATGTTAACTTAGTTGAGCGATTTCTTTGCAACTCCACATGCATGAAAACTCCTACAGCGCATGCGTTATACGGCATGTACGCGCTATGCCATGCAGATGCACAGTATCAGACATGTGGCGGAGAAGTGATGGGCATTCCAGGGCGGCCACTGGGAGGTGGTTAGTAGTGCATGCACCAGTGGTAAATTCTGTGGGCGTGTTATGGGATTCTCATTGGCGTGTCAGTGAAAGCGTCTCCGTATGCAGACGCACAGACGCAGGAATAGGAGGCCATAGTCAGATAGAGAAGCTGCACCTGCCATAAGTTTGGTACAAGTTTCGATGGTGCGACCAATGGAGGCAACTAAGGACGCTCCAATCAGTATTACTGTGTGTACAGACGCTAATAATGGGCGCCTGAGTCCTTGCACATTTGGCCACATGGTTGTACACAAGGGAAGGAGTTTGTAGTGGGATTTGCATAAGCTCACAGATGGGCGACCGCCAAAACACGCTGCTGCATACGCTCTGCGTCCACCTCTGAATACAGCCTATTATTATCTCCCAGAAGTGCAAATTACAGCAAACAACTATTTCCAGTACAATTACCAATGAACTGTTCTGTATAATGTATATTAAATTAGATGATAGGGTTTTTTTAGTGGTGGGCTGTATTAGCAGTAATATGCGGAGCGTGCTGGTGTTGGTATATAGGGCCTGATTCAAACTGGCTTGCTAGGCTGCGTTCGCACGTACTGTAGCCTGCCGATGTTTGCAATCTGCGCATGCGTATAAGATGCAGTGCACGTGCATGAACCAGTCCATGCAATCGCGAAGCGATCGCCCCTTGTACATAGACGCCTCGCTAGAATGAATGCCAGGATGTTTGTGGGCGGTGACAGGGGTTTGTCGATGGAAATGGGGGTATGGTGGTGTGAACGCAGGCGTGTCTGTGAGTCTTAATGCCGTTTCAGAGGCATGCATAATTAAGATGCAGCGTCATAGTACACGTCACATGGCTGATTTACACACTGAAGCACTCGCAGTGCTTGCGTTAGAGTATGGTCAGCCACAAGTGCTGCGTATGGGTCCGATGTTCCCCAATATTACCGATTGTTTAATACACTTCCTGGAGATGACGTGTATTACTAAGGGAAAGTGGGTGTTTTTAGACAGACTGCTGGGCGTCTAAATACACACTGCGATCGCACGCCAAGACATAGTGGGTGTGCTAATGCCTTGCCGTGCGATCGCGGGATTTGCATACTTTGGCAGCTGACGGCTGCGTGCGAGCACATCTAGTGAGCCGTCCTGAATCGGGCCCATAATGCGAAGCAGAATGTAATGGGGACAGTAGTTCTCCAGATGAGTTGGTGCACCAGGGTATAGTAAATCTTGCCAGAGTATAAGTGATGTTGATTAAGTATATAACGCAGTAATTGGTGCTGGTGGGAATTAGGGCCTGATTCAGAGCCGCTCGCAAGTGGCTCGATGTTATAGCCCTGCGCGTCCGGCGTGCACATGTGTGAGCCCCGCAGAGCGACTGAAGTTCAGTCGCTCCGGGGCTCGCAACAAGACGGGGCGGCTGTTGATGTTGATTGACAGCTCGCCCCATTTTGTGGGTGGGTAAGGGGGGTGGCCGGACAAACGCAGGTGTTCCCTTAGGAACGCCTGGCGTTTGTAGGAGGGCTTACTGACATCACTAGTGATATCAGTAGTGGACTTCCTGCTCTATTAGAGCAGGAAGTCCACTCGGGCTTGCGGCAGCCGAGACCCTACCCCAGGGTCTCGTCGCAAGCCCGATGGTCACACAATAATCGCAACGGTCTCCAGCCCGCTCTCACACAAGCTGTGGATGGTCACCCACAGCTTTGCGAGCGGCCTGGAGACAAAAAAAATGCCCACAGACCCAGTGAGCGGCTGCGAGCGGGTCAGAATCAGGGCCTTAGTCCACATGTGGTACAACTTAACCAGTTCTTAGATTTATTACATCAAGTAGAACAGGTTGCATCTGACACAGGAAATATCACCAGGCCCGCCAAGAGCCACGCCGAGCCCGGGTAAAAGGGGGGCTTGGCCTAATAGCGGGAGGCGTGGTCACGCCCCCTTAGGTAAAAAAAAAAAGTTTTGCGGCACCACAAAGCAGCGCTGCATGCTGGGGAGGGGTACACAGTGAACCCCCTCAGCCCCACGCTTAACCAGTAGGGGGCGCGATCAGCCTGATTGCCCCCCCCACAGGCATAGGAGACTGCTGTGGCTGCTTCTTCGCAGCCGCAAGCAGTCTCCCAGTGCAGCCCAGCACACAGCAGCATGTGCAGGGCTGCTGTGATGTATTAGGGGGGGAACGGTGCTGGACTCGGGCCCTCGCTGGGCCCCTCCAGCAAGCCCGGGCCCGGGTAATTATTACCTGCTCCCCTCCCTCCTCTTGGCGTCCCTAAATATCACAGGTGTTACAGCGGTCAGTATAATATACTGTTTGTGGCAGCCTGGACCTCATGGTATTGCTGGGCGTTATAGTGCGCAGGGCATGATGATAGTACTGGCACCAGTAGATAGTAACACTGGTGGTCTAATGTACAATGGTGGTATAGTGTACTTGCGGGCATACAGCGGGGCACTGCAGGCTCTTATGTGGTCTGACCTGTCCTCATGGACGCCAGGGAGTACAGAGGCACGGAGATGCCATGCATGCACAGTAGAGCATGTCAGAGGCCAGACCTCTCTTAGCTGAGCTCTAGTGGGTCCCAGCGACCGCCGGCTCTGTTCTAGCCGTGCTGTGCTGGAGGGAGACAGGGCAGGAGGGCACTCCTATCCAAAAGGTTGTCTAGGAAAAAACGGGTCACCAGGTAATTAGGATTGGGGCCCCATATTTCTCTAGTTACAAATTTTTCATACTATCAATATCAATTAATTATTTTAATGTCACATGTCCTGTCCTTTATCTTTTGATTTGAGAATAAGCATATTATTGATTAATTCATCATAATCTTTATTCACAGACATAAAAGTTATGTTGAGACCTTTTAGCGGCTTTGTCTGTTAACCCTTTTTCTGCTATGTTTAAACAGCATGTCTGGTTATTGCCCTCTTTGCCATTATTTAATGAACAAAAATATTATCCTACTAGTCACTTGGGGACAGAATAGTTCTGACCTGCATCAACATCACTTTTACCGGTAAAGCTCCACTTCAGCAAGAGACAGTTTTCAGATGACAAAATGCTCCCAGGGTGCATCCGAAGTCAGTTCATTTCAGCTGAGAGCGCACAAAAAAAGCAGCGAGCTATCACTTTCTCATGACGCTGAAAGTAAGTTAGTGTCACTCGAGAGGGGAAGGCGGAGGCAGATTCATTGCTCCCAGCCATAGTTGAGCTTCACAGGAGATGGCAGGAATTTAAGTAAACTGGTGCACTTCAAGAATCATTCAGTAGACATCCCCTGATTGTGTTCAAGGCAAAGGAGAATAGTAAATATTTTTAGTAAACTCTTAAAAGAACGTTTCTCCACAAAATAACTTAGATATTGTTGGTCTGATTCAGACTTCTGAGCAAATTTAAAAAAAAGGAGCAGTTTGCTCTTAGGGCTCGATTCAGACCCGCTCGCTAGATGCGTTCGCACACAGTGAAAGTATGCAAATCTGCGATCGCACAGCAAGGCATTAGCACACCCACTATGTCTTGGCGTGTGATCGCGGTGTGTATGCAGACGCCCAAGAGCCTGTCTTAAGACGCCCACTTATGCACATCATCTCCAGGAAGTGTATGCAACCATCGGTAACATCGAGTACCATCAGAAGCGAACGCAGCACTTGTGGTTGAGCATACCCTACCACAAGCAGTGCGAGTGCTTCAGTGTGTAAAACTACCATGTGACGTGTACTATGACGCTGCGTCTTAATTATGCATGCCTATGAAATAGCTTTAAGATGCTCAGGCACACCTGCGTTCGCACCACCACTTCCCCATTTCCATCGACCATACTGTCACCACCCACAAACGGCTACTCCTGTCACTCATTCTAGCGAGCTATCAATGCGCAGCGTGCGAACGCTTCCCGATCACATGGACTAGTTCACGCACTGCTATGCATACGCATGCGCAGATTGCAAACTTCGGCAGGCTGTGTGCGAAAGCAGCCTAGCAAATGGGTCTCAAACGGGCCTTTAGAACAAACCATGTAGCAATAAAAGGGGTGCATATGAATTTTGGGGGGGTTTTTGCATGCAGGGAAAATCCTGGCAGCTTCTGTATGTAGCAAACAAGTAAAGGCGCAAATCCACTACTTAACTAACGAACGACTGTACGATAACGACATCGTTATCCTTTAATCGTTCATCATACTGTGCAGTGGATATTGGGCCTGATTCAGAGCCGGACGCTATTTGCGCTCGCTCGGTCAGAAAAAGGGTCCAGCTATTTAAATTGAGCGCTCGCTCTTTGCGGTCTGTTGCCGCCTCTGTGTCTGAGCGAGCGAAACATGCGCTCGCTATTTTGTAAAGACGCCCCCTGGCCGCTCGCATCCTACGTCATCTCTGCTATATATTTGATTAATCGAGTACATCGAAAGGCATCTGAACTGCTCGCAGTGCTTGTGGTTGGATTTTCCTACCACAATCATGCGAACAGTTCAGGCTAAGAAACAACCAAGTGACGTGGTCAATGACGCTGCTTTGTTAATTATGCAATATTGTCAGGTTGGGCAGTATGTTCAGGCGATGACAGTTGCCGACAACGACCAGTGGGAGCGCGCATCGCTGGTCGTTGCCGGGATAATTACTGCACGATTAATGAACGATTGAACAATAATGATGTTGTAATCGTTCAATCATCCATTTATATCTTGTAATGGATATACGCCTTATTAGGCAACTTTGTGTTACATTGACATGTAGAATTAATCTAATGCTGCCCATCCACTAGATGATTAAATTGAGCGATTGAACAATAACTATGCAAATCGTTCACTAAACTGTCTAAAACGACCAGCGATGCGCACTCCCGCTGGTCGTTTTGGACATCTATCATCATCTATCATCGGGCAAACATGCTGGACAATCGACGATAACGTCAGGTTGAGCATGTTAGCAGATGATTGATGTTCCTACACTGAACAACTGCTTGTTCACATCACAGGCACATCACAGACTGACAAACGACTGCACGATTACAATGTCTTAAGACACGCCTCTTCATGACTAGAAATCTCTCTGCACATTTTAAATATGACCCACCAGCAGTGTAGCATGGTTTTGCCAATGGGCATATTGCTCCTTTTTTTATTTGCTTCTAACGCTGGTTCAGGCTCTGAGTGAAGCACAATTTACAGTAGTTTGTAAATTTCCCTTCCAAGCCACACTTATATTCTCTCTGAGGGCTCTATTTACTACAATCCGCATATTGAATGCGGATTGTAGGGTGATATTACCGACTGAATTCGCATTGCGAATTCAGGCAATATCACAGGGTTTACTATAAATCCCTTGCAGGGACAGAGCTTGCGATAAAGCTCTGTCCCTGCGGATCCCATCCGCACTCTAGTCGGAGGGCTTACTGAACCCCTTACTGAGCCCTAAGGGCTCTATTTATTAACATTATTTTTACTAAAATAAAGTGAAAAAGGGTGTTTTCACACCCTTTTCACATTATTGTAGTATCACCTAAAGTTACTAAAGGGCAATTGGAGTAGAATTCGTAAAATTCTACTCCAAGCCCTAATTATCACTTATTTTTAATAAGCAGATCGCATTTCCAATAATTGTAATGGGAAATGTGATCTGGTCAAAGTTACTGAAAATAAATTGTGAAAAAATACCGGGGAAAGCCCTGTGATAATAACACCACTGGAGGTGGTGTTATCCAGGGTCTTCCCCGGTTACCGGACTCCTGCTCTGCTCTAAAAGGCAGAGCAGAGTCCGGAGCTGGCCCCAGTGATCAGCTGTGTGGTTTAAATAGATACACTGTAAAAATAAGGAAAAAAATAGTAAAAAACAAAAACTTACCAGCGTCCAGGGACCGCAGATCGGGCCTCCGGTGATGTCCTCCTTCCGGTCAGCTGGTCTCCCATCCTGCAGTGGGACCCGGTCATCAGCTGACCGGGTTCCAGTGCAGGTTGGGAGATCAGCTGACCGGAGCCATGGAGGACATCACCGGGGCACCAATCACCGGAGGTAAGTGTAATGAAGGGAGGGGGGGTTGTGGGGGGGAGGGGAAGGGTTGTGAGGTGTCGCGATCACAGGGGCGGGGCTTAGTGGCTGGGGTGGGGCTTAGCAGCAGGCAGTTTTCACTGTATTTTTTGTGAAAATACCATGATAAGTGTGCAGAGGGAATTCGCAGGGACAGAGCTTTATTGCAAGCTCTGTCCCTGCAAGGGATTTTTAGTAAATCCCTGTGATATTTGCTGAATTCACAATGCAAATCAGTCGGTAATATGACACTACAATCTGCATTCAAAATGCAGATTGTAGTAAATAGAGCCCTAAGGGCTCTATTTATTAACATTATTTTTACTAAAATAGAGTGAAAAAGGGTGTTTTCACACCCTTTGCACATTATTTTAGTTTCACCTAAAGTTACTAAAGGGCAATTGGAGTAGAATTCGTAAAATTCTACTCCAAGCCGTAATTATCACTTATTTTTAGTAAGCAGATCACATTTCCCATAATTGTAATGGGAAATGCGATCTGTCTGCAAGTTACTAAAAATAAATTGTGTAAAAAATACCGGGGGAAGTCCTGTGATAATAACGCCACCTGGGGGTGGCGTTATCCAGGGTCTCCCCCGGTTACCGGACTCCTGGTCCGCTCTAACAGGCAGAGCAGAGCCCAGAGCCAGCCCCAGTGATCAGCTGTGTGGTCTAAACAGACCACACGGTCATGCACTGCAAAAATAAAATTTTTTAAAAAGTTTAAAAAAAAAATAACTTACCTGAGTCCAGGGACTGGAGATCAGGGTTCCGGTGATGTCCTCCCTCTGGTCAGTTGGTCTCCCATCCTCAACTGGGACATGGTCATCAGCTGACTGGGTCACAGTGCAGGATTGGAGATCAGCTGACCGGAGCCACAGAGGACATCACCGGAGCCCGATCAGTGTAATTAATGTGGGGGGTTCACATGGGGCCATGGGGGGGTGATCACATGGTGAGGGAGGGTCACGATCGTGGGAGGTGGGGCTTAGCGGTGGCCAGTCGGTGCATGTACGGGCACTTGTCACAGTATTTTTTACGAAAAATTCCATGATAAGTGTGCGGAGTGGATTTGCAGGGATATAGCTTTATCGAAAGCTCTGTCCCTGCCTGTACACTGCATAGACTGTGATTGCATTAAGCTCGGGTATATACTTTATAGTGCAGATATGCACTATGGGCCTGATTCAGAGCCGCTCGCTATTTGCGAGGGCACGCTCTGAATTAGGACGGGGAGTATTTTTTTTTATTCCGGCCTCCAGGCCGCTCACACAGCTGTGGGCGCATGAGTATAAGCCGCACTGCTCGTGCACAGCGATCGCATTGCGGCTACAGAAAATCTATAGAAATCCATCGCAGAGTGAGTGACATGTTGTCAGCATTTGGGGGTGGTGATGGGGGTGGTCTGAGAAACACAGGCATGTCTGTCTGTTTAAACGCTGTTACATGGGTGTGCATAAATTAGCCAATGTGAGTACCGGCTAGGGATTCAAGATAGGCGTCGAGATACCAACGCCTGTCATAATCTCAACGCCGGAATCCAGGACGACACGGGCCCGAACAAGTTAAGTCCGGGGTGTCACAAAAAGATGTATTTTTGCGTCCGCATGGGCATAACTGCGCAGGATACGTAATTGGTATAAACATGTAACTTGCCCTTTTGTTGACTTTATGCAATGTTACTCGTGTGTGAGGGGTGACAAGCCTTTTGAACCTAGAGTGAAGAGAGGTTAGGAAGTTCTGCATTCCTGCTTCAGTTATAATTGTGTCAACGTGTATATTTCACATAAGATAGATGACCCTGGAAATTACCAGCCATTTGACCATGACAAAATAAGTTGTTAATGTCTGTGGTTTCCTCACTTGGAGCAGGAATCAAAGAGTGGAGTCTGGTTATAACCCCTCAGGGGGGTCATGCTTACAGGCCAAGGAGAGACAGACCAACCAGCCAGGTATCAAATCTTTCCCCTAGCCATCTGTAAGAAGTGTCCAGTTCTGTGGACACAGGCCTAATCTCTGAGCTTCAAACAGGATGGAATGAGCAATGATTAAATAAATGAAATAACCCCTGCTCAAGTGACCAAGAAACCCTGTGTTTCAGTCACCTAAGCAAAGGAAGGGTTAAACTATCCCAAGGGAGGGGAGTGACCCAGAGCTGCCTGGAGAAACAGGTATAAAACTGTAACCAACTTCTAGGTCAGTATTCATTTCTGAGGGGCTATCGTGTGGTACAGATTGAATCGGAGTTTGTCACTAGGGCTGCCCCGTCCACCAAATCACCTAAGACAAAAAGTGTGGTTTGTTGCTTCCCTTTTATTTTATCTCTGAAATTGTAAGTAACTTGTGTGCAACCTTTTATTTAATGTTATTATAATCTTGTAACTATTTGTAACTAAGGGCCTCATTCAGACCCGCTCGCAAGCGCTATGCACTCGCAAGCGGGTCGATGGTGGGGCACTGCGCACATGCCACATGTGCCGCGCACGTGCACAAGCCCCGTAGTGAGTGAGAAATTCACTCGCTCCGGGGCTAGCTACAAACGGGGCGGCTGTTGATGTTGATCGACAGCTCGCCCCATTTTGTAGGCGGGGAGGGGGGGTGGCTGGTCAAATGGAGATGTTCCTGAAGGAACGCCTGCCATTTGTGGGCGGCCCTACTGACATCACTCGTGATGTCAGTAGTGAGCTTCCTGCTCTATTTGAGCAGGAAGCTCACTGGGGCTTGCGGCAGAAGAGACCCTACCACAAGGGTCTCGTCGCAAGCCAGATGGTCGCGATAATCGCGACTATCACCTAGCTGCTCGCAAAAGCTTAGCGAGCGGCCAGGAGGCCGGTTTAAAAAAAATGGCCTCCCTGATTCAGAGCGAGCGCTCGCTTTTTGCGAACGCCTCTGAATCAGGGCCTAAGCTCTAAGCTTTGAAGGTATTCTTGAATTAAAACATTAATTCTAGTTCTGGAACTGTGTTTTTATGACCCAAGGACTAAACTTGGCCCACGTTACCTATTTTTCTAAGTGTGTATGCAGGTGAGAGCAAAAGCTCACCTTATGCTGAAGCATTAAAGTTACTTTTGCTGGTGGCAGCTAGCAGGTATTTAACCACGCATGCTGAGTTAAGTTGTAAAAGTCGTGGGCGGTGATTCCCAGATTGGCGTATCTGGAGAGATCGGCCAGAGGTCCGTGACATGGGGCGCGGGTCCTCTTAGCCACGGGGGGGGGGGTGGGGGGGAGGGTTAGGTTTAGAACACCCCGGGGGGGACTTAGGGTTTGGCACCCCTATGGGAGGGTTAGGCTAGGGGAGGGGGGGTTAGAGTTAGGCACCCCTGGGGGAAGGTTAGGGATAGGCACCCCCCGGGAGGGTTAGGTTTAGGGTGCGGGGAGGTGGGGTTAGGTTTAGGCACCCCTGGGGGGAGGTTAGGGTTAGGCACTAGGGGAGATGTCAGGGTTAGGCACCCCTAAGGGAGGGTTAGGGGATGAAAGGGGAGGGTTAGGTTACTTACGTGCCGCTGTTGGGATTTCCTCCCTTCGGCCAGCTGCTGTCTGTATTTGAATCAGTGGCTAAACAACATTTCAATCCCATTCCAGTTTCAGAGCTAAATACCTCCAGAAATACTTACAACTTTTAGCCCCACAGTTAGACAGTTATATATTTTATGTTCCTTCCCTCCCCTAATACCCCCTATATTTTATGTAACGTTGTTTTTCACTATTACAGTGGTAACTTTACTACTTATCAGTTAACATTATCTAATATGTTTGTTAGTCTCTATTACTTGCCTTGTTCCTTCCAAGATATCTAGTGAGAAATGTAATAGGGTCAGAGGGCCTGATTCAGACCCGTTCGCTATATGCGTGCGCTCGCAAGTGGCCCGATATTCTGCATATACACACGCTTTGTTCTGCACATGCGCGAACTACTCACTGCGATCGCATACCGCTTGCTCGCCCTGCAAAGACAGCGCAGTGTAATGAGTGATAGGAGAGGCTGATGGAGGCTGATAGGAGATAGGAGAGGCTGTTTGTGGGTGGTAGCAGGGGCAGGACACTAATAACGGGGGGTTGGAAATGCGAACGCAGGCATGCCTGAGTGTTTCAACACCGTTTTACAGGCGTGCATAATTAACAGGCAGCGTCATAGTGCACGTCACTTGGCTCTTTTTTACACTGATTTCCTCGCAATGCTTGTGGTAGGGTAAAGCTAGATGTACCAATATTTTAATATACTTCCTGGAGATGACGTGTTGCTGGTAGGCGGCTCTGCCTGTGCGATTGGGCGTACGCATACACAAAGTGGCCGCTCACTAAGACATGGTGGGCATGCTTATGCCTTGGTGAGCTATCACTTCCCATGGCGTCACTTTGCCAAATTTGCATCCAGCGAGCGTACGCAAATAGCGAACGGGTCTGAATCAGGCCCAGAGTTTTGTGTGCAGGACAAACTCGGACCTTCCCGCACAATTAAAGGTCAGAGTTTGTGCTACAAATCGGCAAATGTAAGAGCCTCCTGCTGCATTTGCATTTTAGCAAGTACGGAATTGCAAAGATGCAGACGAGACGTTTCTATGAGATGCCTTGCACTATGATTAAAAAGAACATTAGACTACATGTACATAAATGATAATCAAAAACATTATAGTACAGGATTATCAGCAACAGCAGTATTACATTACTTGGATGCTTTGAATAAGCAATAACATTCATTTCTCCTGTGGCATAGCTATACCATTTCATTAATCAGCAACTGCCCGGGATGTAAAGAGAAATTACTAAAAACAAACAGACAGACTGCATAATAAATAAAACCCACGAGTCATTTATCTAAACTAAAGAATTACACACATTTCATATTGCATTAAAGTGAGAACTATATTATAACAAAATATATAAACACACATTATTATTCTATTTATCAATGTATTCAGGTGTTTTTACATTTAAACATTTACATAATAATCATATTAAAAACACGCAAACAGTAGAACACTTTTCAGCTATTGTAATGTTTTTAAAGCTACACTCTGCATTCCTAGGGGTCAATCCAATTAGCTGCGACGATCTCGCAGGTGCAAGTCATCGCACGAACTTCCGCACTTTAGGGCAGCCCAACCGTGCACAAAAGTGCTAGTACCCCCATAGGGCTCAGAACAAAATTGTGCAAATTCAGGTTCGGAGCGGGCAGCGAAGGGTGCTAGATGCTGTGCCGGTGCCCACATTTTAATGACGTGGCAATAGCAACTCGCACCCTAATTGGATTGAGCCCCTAGTGCGTGGTCATCTGTATCCGGGTAAGGACATGAGAAGGTATTAGATATGTCAAATTAGTTTATTAAGTACTGTAAAGAATTACATCCTTGCCAATATTTTTTTTGTTCACTCAGATCCCAGAGAGATCCCAGAGAGATCCCAGAAGGAAGATGCACTGTAGGGGGGGCATGTCAAATTTGATCTGGTACAGCCCCCGCAGAACAATGCTGCAAATTACCGCATCATGCAGAGGGGACAAGGCCTTGATGACCAAATTTGTCAGCACCGTGTTATTGCACCCTGTCCAATCCATTTCACTAGGGAGTGGGTGGTATGCAGGAGAGTGACCTGCTCTACCTAAAGTCTGCAGGATCTCCACTAAATTCCCGAGCCTTCTGGAAATTCCAGGAGAGTAAGTAAGTATAACTTATTGTGAATGTTGAAATCGGATTTTAGGGAAAAGGATGAAGGCCCCCGTGTCTCACAGCAAAGCAAGTGGTCAGTGTGAGAATGCCTTTATAGTATACAGTATATTCCACATAGAAATTTGTTTGATCATTTATATAGGTCTCTGATCATCCAGAATTGTCTTCATATGTAAACAAGTTGGATGTACACGTGTCCTCCTTTATCCTTACATTATGTTAAGGACCCTTCTGTTGTGCCAAACAGGTGATGTATCATGCCATCACCTGTCCATCCAACAGCTGCTAGGTAGCCAATTTCCATTACAGTAGTTTTATACACCCCCTCCCCGCAACCTAACCCCCACTTAGTGCCTAATCCTAACCTTCCCCCTAGTGACTAACCTTAATGCTAACCTTCCCCCTAACCCCGCTACTTACCATCGGAATGCCGGCGCCAAGATTCTGACATTTGTCTGGATTCTGGAGCCCGTATTCTAAGCGTCGGTATCCCATGTGCTGGGATATTGAATGCATCCCCTTTACGAAGATAATAAACAAATGCAGAAAAGATGGACGACACTCAAGGGACTTTTACAAGAAAAAAATCACCACACTGTCACAGCATAAGTGTGTCCGATGTTGCAGTCCTTGAAGAAGGTTAATAAAACTGAAATGTCAGACACACTTAAGCTGTGACAGTGAGGTGATTTTTTTCTCATATAAAGTGAGAGAGACAGAGAGAGTGAGAGAGAGAGACTGAGAGATACAGAGAGAGAGAGAGAGAGAGAGAATGAGGGCCTGATTCAGAGCCCCTCGCTCTGACAGAGCGCTCGTTCTGAATCAGGGCCGGGCTTTTTTTTTTTTTGGAGCGGCCTCTTGGCCGCTCGCATAGCTGCGGGTGACCACCCACAGCTAATGCGAGTGGCCAGGATGATGGTTGCGATGGTCAAGAACATCGCGACCATCGGGCTTGCGACGAGACCCTTGTGGTAGGGTCTCACCCATCGCAAGCTCCAGAGAGCCGGAAGCTCTCCACTGACATCACTTGTGATGTCAGTGGGGCTGCCCCCAAACGGCAGGCGTTCTCATCGGAACGCCTCCGTTTGGGAAGCCACCCCCCCGGCCCGCCCACCAAACGGGGCGAGCTGTCACTCAACATCGACAGCTCGCCCCCTTTGGGGCGAGACCCGGAGCGACGGAGTGCCCATCGCTAGCTGGGTCTCGCGCATGCGCACGACGTAGCCGGCTCCGTCGTGCGCATGTGCTGTGAGCCACCATTTACCCGGTTGCGAGTGCTCAGCGCTTGCGACCGGGTCTGAATCAGAGAGTCTGAGAGAGACTGAGAGAGAGAAAGAGACTAAGACAGAGAGAGAGAGAGACAGAGGCCCTGATTCAGAGCCGGACGCTCTGACAGAGCGCTCATTCTGAATCAGGGCCGTCCCTCTTAGTTTTTAGAGCGGCCTCCTGGCGAGCGGTCAAAAAGATGGTCGCGATGGTCAAGACCATCGCGACCATCTTTTTGGCAGCTAGTATAGCTGTGGGTGACCACCCACAGCTATAGCGAGCGGCCAAAAAGATGGTCGCAATGGTCAAGACCATCGCGACCATCTGGCTTGCGACGAGACCCTTGTGGTAGGGTCTCGTTGCCGCAAGCCCTGGAGTGCTTTCGGCTCTATCAGAGCCGAGAGCACTCCCACTGACATCACTTGTGATGTCAGTGGGGCCGGCCCCAGACGGTAGGCGTTCCCATGGGAACGCCTCCGTCTGGGCAGCCACATCCCCGGCACGCCCACCAAAGGGGGCGTGCTGTCACTCACCATCGACAGCACGCCCCCTTTGTAGCGAGACCCATAGCGACGGCTTGGCCGTCGCTATCAGGGTCTCGCGCATGCGCACGACGGAACCGGCTCCCTCGTGCGCATGCGCACTTGGCCAACATCGACCCGCTTGACCACCCACAGCTATAGTGAGCATCCAGGAAGATGGTTGCGATGGTCAAGACCATCGCGACCATCGGGCTTGCGACGAGACCCTTGTGGTAGGGTCTCGTTGCCGCAAGCCCCAGAGTGATTTCGGCTCTAACAGAGCCGAAATCTCTCCCACTGACATCACTCGTGGAGGCATTCACATGGGAACGCCTCCGTTTGGGCAGCTACTCCCCCGGCCCACCCACCAAAGGAGGCGAGCTGTCACTCAACATCGACAGCTCACCACCTTTGTTGCGAGACCCGGAGCGACGGAGTGCCCATCGCTATCCGGGTCTCGCGCATGCGCACGACGGAGCCAGCTCCATCATGCGCATGCGCACTGGCCCACCATCGACCCGGTTGCGAGCGCACAGTGCTTACGACCGGGTCTGTATTAGGCCCTGAGAGAGAGACTGAGAGACTGAGGCCCTCATTCAGAGGCGGTCGCAAGAAGCGAGCACTCGCTCTGAATGAGGGCGGCCGCTTGACTTTTCAAGTGTTATCACCCACAGCTTTAGCGACCGACCAGGTTGATGGTCACAATGGTCTTGACCATCGCGACCAGCGGGGCTTGCGACGAGTGCCTAAGGTTGGGTCTCGGCAACTGCAAGCCCCAGGGAGCTTCCTACTCTGATCGAGCAGGAAGCTCCCCACTGACATCACTGCTGATGTCAGTGCGGCCGCCCACAAAACGGCAGGCGTTGCTTTCCGTTTGTGAAACCACTGCCCCACCATGCCTACAAAACTGGTAGAGCTGTTGATCAACATCGACAGCCGCCCCTTTTGTAGTGAGCTCCGGAGCAAGAGATTTTCTCTCTCGCTCCGGGCTTGCGCACGCGCAGTGCGGCCGCTGCATGTGCGCAGGGCCTAAACATCGACCCGGTTGCGAGCGCTCAGCGTTTGCGACCGGGTCTGAATGAGGTCCTGAGAGAGAAAAAGAGACTGAGAGAGAGAGAGAGAGAGACAGAGAGAGAGAGAGACTGAGGACCTCATTCAGAGCCGCTTGCAAAATGCGAGCGCTCGCTCTGAATGAGGGCGGCCAGGTTGATGGTCGCCATGGTCAAGACCATCGCGACCATCGGGGCTTGTGACGAGACCCTTGTGGTAGGGTCTCGTCTGCCGCAAGCCCCAGTAAGCTTTCGGCTCTAATAGAGCCGGAAGCTCACCACTGTCATCACGAGTGATGTCACTGGGGCCCGCCCCCAAATGGCAGGCGTTCCTTCGGGAACGCCTCCATTTGGCCAGCCGAACCCCCACCCCGCCTACAAAATGGTGAGAGCTGTCAATCACCATCGACAGCCGCCCCTTTTGTAGAGAGCCCCGGAGCGAGAGAATTTCTCTCTCGCTCCGGGGCTTGCACACGCACAGTGCGGCCAGCTGCGCATGCGCAGGGCCTCAACATCGACCCACTTGCAAGCGCTCAGCGCTTGCGAGCGGGTCTGAAGGAGACCCTGAGAGAGAGAGACAGAGAGAGAGAGAGAGAGAGACTGAGGGTCTCATTCAGACCCGGTTGCAAGCGCCGATGCGTTCGCAACCGGGTCGATGGTCCCCACAGAGCATGCACACGACGGAGCCGGCTCCGTCGTGCGCATGCGAGAAACCCGGCTAGCGACGGGCGCTCCATCGCTAGAGGTCTCGTAGCAGACGGGACGAGCTGTCGATGTTGAGTGACAGCTCGCCCCGTTTGCTGGGTGGGCTGGGCATGTGCCCGGCCAAACGGAGGTGGTCGTAAGCCCTGATGGTCGCGATGGTGATGACCATCGCGACCATCACCCTGTTCGCAAGCTAGGCTGTGAGTGGTAACCCACAGCTTAGCTTGCAACCTGGAGGCAGCATTTCAAAACAAGAAGTGCCCGCCCTCATTCAGAGTGAGCAATCGCTTCTTGCGATCGACTCTGAATGAGGGCCTGAGAGAGGGAGACTGACAGAGAGAGAGACTGAGAGAGAGAGACAGAGAGAGAGAGAGAGAGAGAGATTGAGAGAGAGAGAGAGAGAGAGAGAGAGAGAGAGAGACTGAGAGAGAGAGACTGAGAGAGAGAGACTGAGAGAGAGAGAAATTGAAAGAGAGAGAGAGAGAGACTGAGAGAGAGAGAGAGAGAGAGAGAGATACTGAGAGTGAGAGACTGAGAGAGAGAGAGAGAGAGAGAGACTGAGAGAGAGAGAGAGAGAGAGAGAGAGAGAGAGAGAGAGAGAGAGACTGAGAGAGAGAGAGAGAGAGAGAGAGAGAGAGAGAGACTGAGAGAGAGAGAGAGAGAGAGAGAGAGAGAGAGAGAGAGAGAGGGCTCCTTTCAAATTTTATCATCCTACCTGGATCATCAGTACTATACAAAGGTACCAACTTCTCTAATAGACATTGACATTGACTATTTCCTTCTCAACCTAATTGGGATAAACACACCCCGGTGGGTGCTGTATAGCCTCAAAACTTAGGAGGACAGAGTAAACCGCCACAGGCGTATCTCCCTCATAATTTTACCTCCCCACATTGGGATTGCATTGAATCCCAACTGTTTTATGTAGTTTGTTATATATGTAGTGTGTTTTAATGTTGTCTACTAGTAGTAGCCTGTGATAGATATATATATAATTTTAAATACATGAAGCGCATCTTTTAATGACTTATAAATAAATACAGAAATTTGACCTACTATACGATTCATGTCATTTATTCCTATTAGAAGTTCTCAATTGAAGCACCAGGGATACTCCAATTTCTCAACTACAACACACAGGGAAGGTGAACCCCAGTTACACCATCCCCAGGCAGCATCACAGAGACTTATAGAGTTATAGCGCAGCTATCGCAAACCCCCCTTTTTTAAGTGTTGCTATTAGTGACTGCTTACAAACTTTCCAAAGACGCAGTTGCACTGACCCTGGTGGCCATGTTAACACAGAGAAGTTGCACCTTCAATAGGGTAGGTGCACTGCAAACTCAGATGGTGCGTCCAATGGTGCATCTTAATACGTACAGCCAGTGTTCATCAGTAGGAAGCCCATTGGCTTCAGTCCCTGCTGAGTAAAAGGACGCAGCCATGGCATGCAGTAGCGTCAACCTCAGAATCAGACACTCGATTCCAGTCCACTTCAAACCTGGGAACATCCAAATAAGCAGGAGAAGATGATTTAGGGCCTGATTCTGAGTCGCACACATTCAACACACAACGCCGAGATTCACGTAGTTCAGCAATTTTTAGCAACTGCGCATGCGCAAAAACTTCTGAGAACCTCTAGGACGCATGTATGAAACAGAGTGTATACGCACAGTGTGGTGTTTTGTGATCGGGACAACCGATATCAGAAATCGGACAGAAAAGTGATGGGCGGTAACTAAACGTCAGTCTCATGGGCATGTTATGGGAGTGTCGCCTTCAAAGACGCACAGCTGCAGCCATAGGAGGCCAGAATGAGACAGTGAATCTGCACCTCCTACAGGGCTGGTGCAATTAACGATGGTGCGAGCTATAATATGCCGACGGTGGTGTCTAAAGAGTCACTGGTGGTATTACAGCGATATGTAGAAAGCAGTCGTCACAGTCCTTGTGCATTTAGACGACGGCTACTACACCAGGCGAAGGCTCAAACTAGTCCAAGTAAAAGTTAGTAATGAATGAATGTATTCAAAGTCCTGTTAGGAAGCACATAAATAGTGGCACACAGTCTTTATGTAAATTGATAATGTCCAATGAGCTGTTATTATAAACCAGCCGACAGCAGCATGGAAATTTACCTGCAGGTCTATATAGACCAGAGTCCACCCTTAGAGCTGATCGGAGTGTGGCTGGAGCGGCATAAATAGAGCCATATGCATGGATGGCTGGTTTCCTAGATCGACCCGCTCCAGCAGGGAGTGTAGCTGTGACTACAGGTTAGCCACCCAGATGTACTGTGTATGTGGTGGAAAAGCCCAGAGTCCTGGACCAGTACTGCGGTTGTATTTAGCAGAAGTTCCAGAGCCAGAGCCAGGCTCTGAGGGCTTCATTCAGAGGCGGCCGTACGGTCTACGACAGCACTGCCGCCTCGATGTTTGTCCAGTGCGCATGCGCACGAGAGAGCCGGCTCCTTCGTGCGCATGCGTGAGACCCGCTACGACCGACAGCGCCGGTCGTAGCGGGTCTCTTTCCAAAGTGGGCGAGCTGTCGATGGTGATTGACAGCTCGCCCCATTTGGAAGGCGGACCGGGGGGGTGGCAGCCCAAACGGAGGTGTTCCCATGGGAACGCCTGCTGTTTGGGGGAGGCCCCACTGACATCACTAGTGCCAGAGCCAGAAGCTCTCCGGGGCTTACGACAAGTGAGACCCTACCCTAGGGTCTCGTCGTAAGCCCCGATGGTCACGATGGTCTATGACCATCGCGACCATCACCCTAGCGGTCGTTAGAGCTGTGGGTGTAAACCCACAGCCTAACGACCGAAACAGAGGTGGGTGGTCAGGATGCAAGCGGCCGCCCAGTTTCTGAGCGACCGCTTGCATCCTCCGACCGCCTCTGAATGAGGGCCTGAGTGTGGTCGGCCTGTAGGGACGTGGATCCCAGTCTCCACTGTTGCGTAAGCCGCTATAATCACAGTCCCAGTGGAGAATTAAGTCCTGCTCCTGCACCTACGCGTTTCAACATCCCTCTGGCGTCTTTTTCAAGGTGTGAATCGGGAGCTGACTCTCTTAGACTCTGCGGCTGCTTCTTTTCTAATATTGTATTCGATTCCAAGTGAGACTGAATCTCTCATTTAGCTGCATTGATTCATTAGCGCTGGGTTCCTCTATACTCTGAAGGCTGAAATTAGCATTTGTGTATTATTGCAGCCGCAACTCTGGCGACAGACACAAGAGTGAACGCAGCAGCACCCATCTCTGAATCCAGCCCTTGGTACTGTATCATAATGGGCTGTGGCCCTAGCCATCCACACCTGTAAACAAGATCCGGCAATTACTGAAATATCTGCAAGTTATTTGCATTGTTAAACAGAACACGCAGCCGCTGTGATCAGACTGATATTTGCAAAGCTCTCGGGTTGGCTTCTTCTAATGTCTTCATTTAAACTAGGATATCAAAGCAAAAAAACAGGCACTCAATTATGTGGACTAGGGGGTGTATTAAAAGCTTTCCCGTTATAATTTCTACCAGGTGAATTCTGTACATAGCTGAGTCTGTAGAAATCCATTACGTTCTGTAAATACAGCCTTAAAAGCTGCAGCTGAAATTATTTTACTCATGCTGACAATTACCTATGTCTTTCTTGTTGAGATTGCTGTTCTTTGAGATACTTTATTTTGCACTGAAGTATTGGTTTTACTGTATAGTCTTTAGCTGATGTTGGCAGAGTTGAGCCATACTTCCCAACTTTTGAAAACGTGTTTCAGGGAGATTATATATGCCAGGAGAATGGGCTTTGCGCAGCACGGTGCGCCATTGAAGGGGCATGTCATGCTCTCCCCAAAAGGCGTATCTCACTCTGAACATACGCAAGGCATCAACGTGCATATGCTTTCTTCACCGGGCCGGGTACAACGTCAAAATAGCAGATTTGGGGTTACTGAAGGCATGACCGGGTTATGAAAGGTTAGTGGGTGGGTTAGTTAGTTGTTTTGGGCATACTCTGCATAGTTTCTTATTGCCTAGAGGGAAAGGCAGTCCTTTAGCCATGGGTCCACAGAGGTTTCCTCCACAGAGTGTTTTTCCTCTCCTGAGTTCTGAAGCATGATTCTTTGTGAGTCATGAGGCTTCTGCCATCTTGTTCCTCTTGTAGGACATGTTTCTTTGAATTCTGGACCAGTCTTGATCTGGAATTCCCTTTTTTATAATGCAGAGTACATAAATATTTACATTTTACTTAAAATAAAAGTGTTCATTTATTTTTAAGTATATTTTGCTTTAAGTTGTCTGTATAAATAAGTGCTCTCAAAAGGTGAAAAGGCAAGATGCATGACACATCGCATTCGGCATGCGATGCATACAGGTGTTGGTAATGCTTGCATGCATAACAAACACTGCAAAGGAACGCTCTCCCAGTAAGAGAGGCCCTTTGCGATGGAGGGTCTTCCGTATTTACAACCAAGAATCCTCTCTGGCGTCGCCGCGGGGGGTGCTGGGAGGGAACCGATTGGATCTTTCTCTCAGCACTCTCCCGATAGAAGCCCATAAGCTTCTATGGGTAATGCCATCAGGAGGATGGCGTTACCCACCGCAACCAAGTCAAGGACTGCAACGCATTCCGGGGCTTGATTGATGCATATGAGAAATGCGGTCAAACTCGCATTTTTAAGGTTTGACCGCATTTTTCCCTTTGATGCATCCCGCCCCTGGTGAGGTAAATGAATGGAGAGTTGGTAATGGAAAGTAATACGGTGGTGGGGAGGCTGATAGGATGAAATTTCAGCTTAGATAAAGTATAGAAAAAAATGTGAGATCTGCAGGCTTAGGGCGGGATGTACTAAGCATTGCTCCCGCGATGCGGTACACCCCCTCTGTCTTTGGGTACATACCGCGGTTCATTACCACGGTATGTACTACTGACCATATCACAGAGGACAGTTCTCCCGATAAGAGCTGCCCTTTGTGATGGCTCTGGACATAGGCACTTCCAGGGTTAACACCCAGAAGTCCATCTGGCGTGCTTCTGCGCATGCATATGGGATCACTGTGGTGGTGACTGGAGAATCCTAAGGATGCTCCGGGCTGCCCTCTAGGCTGCAGGGTGCCGGTCTACACATTCTGCAGCCAAATGCTGGTGCTACAGGGTAGTGACAGTGCTGCCCCCTAGGCCCAGGGCAGCATCGCCACTCATATACCCTTAGTTACGGCCCTAGCTTGCACAGAGATATAACATAAAACCTTGTCTAACAGATATATTCTGTGCTGGACACAATTAAGCAAGAAAAATTGGGAAGGTCAAAGAACCTTTAATTGGACATATTTAGGTTTTCAATGTTTTCTATAAAGGGAAAGGATATCACTTCCAAATAGTATTATTTATGCCATCATCCAGAAAGCTAAGCAGCAGTAGGGTGTACCCACAGATGACGGAGACATAGGAGTGGAGTACAAATCACAAAACTGTCTCATATCCACTCAAGACCAGGGACATCATATGAGGGGAGGGGGCCAGCGCCATGTTCCCAGTGATTCCTCTATTATGCATGGACATATCTGTGAAAAATGGTGTTTCTTCTGAGGAGGCTGTAGCTGCTGCACAAGGTAAGTACATGGAATGGGTGTAACAGAATAACATTTATTTTGTATGGCTGATGTGATTTTGTGTTACAAATTTAACTTGCAACACAGAAAAGGTAATTTTACAAGAGGACATATAATTTAAGGGTCTATTTACTGAGCCTTGGATGGAGATTATAGTGAATGGAGATAAAGTACCAACCAACCAGCTGCTAGCTGTCATTTTTCAAACACAGCCTGTGACATGGCAGTTAGGAGCTGATTGATTGGTACTTTATCTCCGTTCACTTTATCTCCATCCAAGGCTTAGTAACTGGGAAGGAATTGTTTTTTCTGTTTTAAAATAATCAGTCATCCAGTAGACAATGGTCCTCACCGCACACCACTGGGTTACACACACATGCCTTTTCTGCACATTATAAACCAACCAAATGCATATCTCTTAAATGTCATGAGTTAGGGTGAAGTGTCCCGATTTGATGTCTCAATCTGGACCTCCTGATTATGACAGCTTGTCTAGTGGGTAAAGACGTTGGGAGGTACCCACACCTGAATGCTGCATAGTAGAGCATCATTGAATCGGTGCTGCGCACACACGCAGTGGTATGTGCGGATATTATTTTTAGGAAGTAGGAGGGGGTAAGGCACAGCCTGGTACTTTCGAAGTGATGCACACCTGTGGGAAATGTGGCTCACACCCTTAGATATGTAGGCAGCCAAGTAGGAACTTGTTACAAACAGACCACAAGATGCTATTGAAATCTGAATCAATGAGTTCAATGACTCTGTGGAGTCTGAATTGTGCCATGTTGAACATAAACTGGTAATAAATCAGTGTATATAGGACTGTGCAATAGTTTGATACTGTCTGGGTTGGGTACAGGATCTCGGCGGTCAGAATCCTGACGGTGACAATGCCGGAATCCCAATGGTCAACATCTCAACGCATGTTGGTGAGTATTCTAACCCTTACCCTCCCCCTAACCCACCCTTCCCGCAGCCTAACCATCCCTTCCCACAATCTAACACTCCCCTCCCGCAGTCTAACCCTCCCCATAGTGCCTAACTCAAACACTAAACCCTACCCCTAATACTTACCGTTGGGATTCCAACCGCTGCGATTCTGGAACTGGTATTCTGATGACCATCGGAATTCAGGAGCCGGTATTCTGACCGTCGGGATCCTGAGCACCTAGTTGATGATTAAATCCCCTCAGTTCCTGTTCTAGGAATTATAGATACCTTGTACTATGTTTACAAGTTTAATAAGAGGAATTCCTTGAAATATACATCTAACTACTGAAGATCTTTGATCAGTATACTATTACAAAATTTTGGAAAAAGTATGAATATAAACAAAGCACATGTCCACTATAAGCAATATGAGCAGCTTTCACTGCAAAATCAGGGACAGGCAAAATACAGTACAGCACATTACTTTTATTCCTGCACTATAATAGAAGAAAGGAAAAGAGAGAAAAGAGAGAAAAAAGTGAGAAGTGTGAGAATGTAAACACGTAAGGGATGGGAGGGAAAGGTTGGGAGAGCCACCTGAGTACATCAGAACTTTATTAACTTCATTATAAACATGGAGCCTAAAGGAGGTAGGGGGTGAAAAAGTACAGTACCAAGGCAGCAAGACCTAAAACAGGAAACATGTGGCCATAGATGAGGGGGGAGGCATAAGTACTGGAGTCCTCAAAGCATACTTGCCTACTTTTGAAAACTAGTTTCAGGGAGATTGTAAGTGGTAGCAGAATGTGCCACTGAGGGGGCATGTCATGTTCCGCCCAAAGGGTGTGTCTAGCTCAACCTATGGGTGTGTCTATTGTCACTCAGGATATAGAGAAAAAAATAAAATTGTATATATATATATATATATATATATACTAGGGGTGTGCACTGGCCACTTTTCGTGTTTTGTGTTTTGGTTTTGGATCTGGATCTTTCTTCGTGTTTTGGATCTGGATTGGTTTTGCCAAAACCACCCTTCCGTGTTTTGGGTTCTGGGTTTTGTGTTTTGGATCTGTATTTTTTTGAAAAAAAGCATAAAAACAGCTAAAATCACAGAATTTGTAGGTTTTTCTGCTCCTATGCTATTATTAACCTCAATAACCTTGATTTCCACTCATTTCCAGTCTATTCTGAATACCTCACACCTCACAATAGTGTTTTTATGTCCAAAAGGTTGCACCGAGGTAGCTGGATGACTATGCTAAGCGACATGAGTGGGCGGCACAAACACGTGACCCATCTAGGCGTGAAACTGCAGTGGCAGACAGGATGGCATTGAAAAACTAGGCCCCAAACTGTACATGATGCAAAGAAAAAAAAGAGGTGCAAGATGGAATTGTCCTTGGGCCCTCCCACCCACCCTTATGTTGTATAAACAGGACATGCACACTTTAACAAACCAATCATTTCAGCGCCAGGGTCTGCCACACAACTGTGGCTGAAATGATTGGTTCGTTTGGGCCCCCACAAAACAAGCTGGCAATTTATCTGTCCCTGCACAAACTGGCTCTACGGAGGCAAGATGTCATCCTCATCCTCCTCATCCACCGATTCCTCACCCTCTTCAGTGTGTACATCCTCATCTTCACAGAGTATTAATTCGTCCCTGCTGTAACCACAGGTCCCTCTGTACGTTCTGGAGGCTGGTCTCCCTGGAAGAGTTGATAATTCATTTTATGAACATCATCTTCTCCACATTTTGTGGAAGCAACCTCCTACGCCTTTCGCTGACAAGGTTCCCAGCTGCACTAAACACTCTTTCGGAGTACACACTGGAGGGGGGGCAACTCAGGTAAAATAGAGCCAGTTTGTACAGGGACCTCCAAATTGCTTCTTTTTCCTGCCAGTACAGGTACGGACTGTCTGACATGCCTACTTGGATGCTGTCACCGATGTAATCCTTTAACAGACAGACGCACGCTTGTCGCTGCTGCTTTGAGGATTCAAGTGCGGCTACAGCCCACACAATTCACAAAGACAGAAAAAAAAAAAGAATATTTTTATTGTTTGTGGAGCACACTTTGAGGGTTACACCACCCTTTAACAGACAGATGCACGCTTGTCGCTGCTGCTTTGAGGATGCAAGTGCGGCTACAGCCCACACAATTCACAAAGACAGAAAAAAAAAGAACAATATTTTAATTGTTTGTGTAGCACACTTTGAGGGTGTCACCACCCTTTAACAGACAGACGCACGCTTGTCGCTGCTGCTTTAAGGATGCAGGTGCGGCTACAGCCCACACAATTCACAAAGACAGAAAAAAGAAGAATATTTTTATTGTTTGTGTAGCACACTTTGAGGGTGTCACCACCCTTTAACAGACAGACGCACGCTTGTCGCTGCTGCTTTGAGGATGCAAGTGTGGCTACATCGCACACAAGTCACAAACACATTAAAAAAATAGTTTTTTATTTTTTGGAGCACTTTGAGAGTTACACCACCCTTTAACAGACAGACGCACGCTTGTCGCTGCTGCTTTAAGAATGCAGGTGCGGCTACAGCCCACACATTTCACAAAGACCGAAAAAAAAAGAACAATATTTTAATTGTTTGTGTAGAACACTTTGAGGTGTCACCACCCTTTAACAGACAGACGCACGCTTGTCGCTGCTGCTTTAAGGATGCAGGTGCGGCTACAGCCCACAAAATTCACATAGACAGAAAAAAGAAGAAGAATATTTTTATTGTTTGTGTAGCACACTTTGAGGGTGTCACCACCCTTTAACAGACAGACGCACGCTTGTCGCTGCTGCTTTAAGGATGCAGGTGCGGCTACAGCCCACACAATTCACATAGACAGAAAAAAGAAGAAGAATATTTTTATTGTTTGTGTAGCACACTTTGAGGGTGTCACCACCCTTTAACAGACAGACGCACGCTTGTCGCTGCTGCTTTAAGGATGCAGGTGCGGCTACAGCCCACACATTTCACAAAGACCAAAAAAAAAAGAACAATATTTTAATTGTTTGTGTAGCACACTTTGAGGGTGTCACCACCCTTTAACAGACAGACGCACGCTTGTCGCTGCTGCTTTAAGGATGCAGGTGCGGCTACAGCCCACACATTTCACAAAGACCGAAAAAAAAAGAACAATATTTTAATTGTTTGTGTAGCACACTTTGAGGGTGTCACCACCCTTTAACAGACAGACGCACGCTTGTCGCTGCTGCTTTAAGGATGCAGGTGCGGCTACAGCCCACACAATTCACAAAGACAGAAAAAAGAAGAAGAATATTTTAATTGTTTGTGTAGCACACTTTGAGGGTGTCACCACCCTTTAACAGACAGACGCATGCTTGTCGCTGCTGCTTTGAGGATGCAGGTGGAATCTAGACGGGATTTGGAACCGAGGACACACTACCTCCATCAATTGTCTAAATCCCACTGCACTAATGTCAGATACCGGACGCACGTCTAACACCAACATAGCAGTCAAGGCCTCAGTTATACGTTTTGCTTCAGGATGACTGCTGTCGTACTTCATCCTCATCGCTAGGGACTGTTGGAGGGTCAATTGTTTAGTAAAAGTAGTGATGTTCCTACTTCCTCTCTGGGATGATGAACAACTCCCAGCAGCAGCAACAGCACTAGGAGGAAGTGGTTCTTGATCTTTCCCTATTTTATTTTTATCGGAGAAAGTTTGGTCCTCCATTTATGTTATATTGATATATATACGTGCGGCTAAAGCGCACACAAACACAGAAAATATTTTTTTATTTTTGCTGGAGAGTAGTGCACTTTGTGGGTTACACCACCCTTTAAGAAATGAGCCAGCCGGCTCTTTACTTATGGGACACAGGCGCACGCTTGGCGCTGCTCCTTTGTTGATGCACGTGCAGCCACAGTGCACACAAGTCACAAACACAGAAAATATATATTTTTTTGGTTTGGAGTGTACTTTGGGGGTTACAGAACCCTTTAACGGTCAAGCCAGCCGGCCCTTTACTTATGACACAGGCGCACGCTTGGCACTACTTTGTTGATGCACGTGCGGCTACTGCGCACACAATTCACAAACACAGAAAATTATTTTTTTTTTGGTTTGGACTGGAGTGTACTTTCGGGGGTTACAGCACCCTTTAACGGTCTAGCCAGCCGGCCCTTTACTTATGACACAGGCGCACGCTTGGCACTACTTTGTTGATGCACGTGCGGCTACTGCACACACAATTCACAAACACAGAAAATTATTTTTTTTTTGGTTTGGACTGGAGTGTACTTTGGGGGTTACAGCACCCTTTAATGGTCAAGCCAGCCGGCCCTTTACTTATGACACAGGCGCACGCTTGGCACTACTTTGTTGATGCACGTGCGGCTACTGCGCACACAATTCACAAACACAGAAAATAATTTTTTTTTGGGTTTGGACTGGACTGTACTTTCGGGGGTTACAGCACCCTTTAACGGTCAAGCCAGCCGGCCCTTTACTTATGACACAGGCGCACACTTGGCACTACTTTGTTGATGCACGTGCGGCTACTGCGCACACAATTCACAAACACAGAAAATAATTTTTTTTTTGGTTTGGACTGGAGTGTACTTTGGGGGTTACAGCACCCTTTAACGGTCAAGCCAGCCGGCCCTTTACTTATGACACAGGCGCACACTTGGCACTACTTTGTTGATGCACGTGCGGCTACTGCGCACACAATTCACAAACACAGAAAATTTTTTTTTTTTTTGGTTTGGACTGGAGTGTACTTTCGGGGGTTACAGCACCCTTAACGGTCAAGCCAGCCGGCCCTTTACTTATGACACAGGCGCACGCTTGGCACTACTTTGTTGATGCACGTGCGGCTACTGCGCACACAATTCACAAACACAGAAAATAATTTTTTTTTTGGTTTGGACTGGAGTGTACTTTCGGGGGTTACAGCACCCTTAACGGTCAAGCCAGCCGGCCCTTTACTTATGACACAGGCGCACGCTTGGCACTACTTTGTTGATGCACGTGCGGCTACTGCGCACACAATTCACAAACACAGAAAATATATTATTTTTTTAGCACTTGGGGGGAGCACCCCTGATGGACAGAGCACCCCCTGGACAACACTACAGCACCCCTTTAGGACTGGGACACTGCACAGGACTTTGGAGTGGACACAGCCCCTATGGAGAACTGACTGCACAACACAGTCCAGCCAGCCCCTATGGACTTTGAAGTAGTGGACACAGCCCCTATTAACAACAGCAGCACAGCACAACACAGCCAGCCCCTATGGACTTTGAAGTAGTGGACAACAGCAGCACTATACTACACTACACTACACAGCCCTAACTCCCACCCTCCCTCTTCACTGTCCACAGCCGAGTGAGAAAATGGCGCCGACGCGGGTACCTTATATAGGATCCAAAACCCGCGAGACTCGGAAGGCGGGATGATGACGTTTTGCCTCGATTTCAGATCCGAGTCAGGCGGGAAAAGTCGAGCCTGATTCGGATCGGACTCGGATCGGGGGGGCTCGGGGGGGTTCGGATTTCAGAAATCCGAACCCGATCACCCCTAATATATACATATATACATACTGTATATATATCCAGCCAATAACCCAGCACACTCCTTCCAATGCCGCGGTGCCAGCTTTAACGCAACTATAGAACTCCAATGGCGGCACGCAGCGGTCTGTCTTAAGATAATAAACGAAAAGCCCACCAGTTCTAACAGTACTATATATAATGTGACACAGTCAGGATAGGGGTCCCTCTCCTTGGGTAGATGGACTCTCTCTTTACACACACATCAGCTGTAGAAACAGGATACAAGTCAGGAGTTATCGTACAAACTGGTCGGCACCAGTCTTTATTGTGCCAAATGAATATAAACATAAACAAAACATAAACATAAGTCCTAGCCCTGTCAAATCTGGACAAGATCAGCTTAAAATTAGATTGAAACAATGCCATCTTGAAACTGGCCGCAAGACACCATCTTGAAAATGAGATCTGCATAATGCCATGCAAAACTCACACTTAAGTACATACACACATTAATACACACAGTTGCGCTGTTAACATGTTGCACATTAGCGAATGCATGATACCCCGCATGCGAACGCTGTTTATTAGCTTCGTGCGTACACATCTGCCCCAAGTTAAGCAGTGTCTTTTCCCAATCCCCTAATACTCACACACTGCACATTCACGTAAAAGGTTCCATAGCTTAAAGTGTAAGATTCAAGTTATATTCATTGATTAAAAATGCTGTGAAATAAAGGTTATTTAGTATCTAAGGTTTAATACATGATAAATAAGCTGTGTTTGGTGTGATACTGATCTGCACTTTCTCAACAGCTTCCTGGTATCATCGGTGTGAAGATCGCAACATGCATTCTCAACTTATGGACCGTAGAAAGTTAAAGCACTAAAATGTACTTTGTAAAATTAACAGCCTAGATTTGCATGCAGGGGGAAAACGGAGACAAAGGCTGTTGGAGGCTGGTCTGTGTCCATTTGAATCAACCTGATAAATATCCTGTAACAGATGCACCCGCACTGGGAACCAATGAAACCATGCCAAACTTTTCTATTGTATTGTCTAGTTCTGTAAGGGTATATATATGTGGGTTCTGACCCCAATCTGGAGTCTTCATGCTGATGCTGTTTATGGAGGTTTCTTATGGATGCCGGTAACTGGTCCCAGTGCGGATGCGTATGTATAACTGTATCTTGGGTCTGTATAATTTCCTTGCGCTAAATTGTATTTAGATCACAGCGTGTAACTAACTGTACTTTACTTGAATAATACTTTGTGCTTTGGAAACACATGTTCAAGGTCTGAAAGCATTTATTTACTGTATGACTGCATACGCAAATAGCGTCAAAACCTAGAAGGTTTATAGGCAGGATTCAGTAGAGGTTTATAGGCAGGATTCTGTAGAGGTCATAGGCAGGAGCATGTAGAGGTTTACATTCAATATCCTTAGCCTGGCTGGGCACTAGCTATACAGAAGATACCCTCTCTATAATAATGGTAGGGCCTATTGGCCTCACCATCAACAAAACACGTGCACAGTACTTACAAGGATTATCACCAAGTGTCTCTGAACAGGCTAGTCTGCCTGCTCTCCCAGGTGTGAGACACTCAGCAACAAACAAACCCAGCTTACATTAGCCATTTCCAGCTGCAAGCCCTAATGAGCCTGTTACCAAGCTGAAAGGCCCAAAACCTGGTGGCCTATGGATGGAGCCCTCCTTCTCCTCATATCCACACCCCCAGTACCCAAACCAGCTTTTCCAAAAGCCGACACTGTGGTCTGCTTACAAAACAGGCTTCTCCTGCGGGTTTTAAGAACAGATAGGCCAAAAACCTAGGACAAATGTACCTGCCATTGACCACTTTACCAGTGCTTCTATCACAATGTATATATATATATATATTAGGGGTGAGCGGGTTCGGATTTCTGAAATCCGAACCCCCCCGAGCCCCCCCGATCCGAGTCCGATCCGAATCAGGCTCGACTTTTCCCGCCTGACTCGGATCTGAAATCGAGGCAAAACGTCATCATCCCGCCTTCCGAGTCTCGCGGGTTTTGGATCCTATATAAGGTACCCACGTCGGCGCCATTTTCTCACTCGGCTGTGGACAGTGAAGAGGGAGGGTGGGAGTTAGGGCTGTGTAGTGTAGTGTAGTGTAGTGCTGCTGTTGTCCACTACTTCAAAGTCCATAGGGGCTGGCTGTGTTGTGCTGTGCTGCTGTTGTTAATAGGGGCTGTGTCCACTACTTCAAAGTCCATAGGGGCTGGCTGGACTGTGTTGTGCAGTCAGTTCTCCATAGGGGCTGTGTCCACTCCAAAGTCCTGTGCAGTGTCCCAGTCCTAAAGAGGTGCTGTAGTGTTGTCCAGGGGGTGCTCTGTCCATCAGGGGTGCTCCCCCCAAGTGTTAAAAAAATAATATATTTTCTGTGTTTGTGAATTGTGTGCGCAGTAGCCGCACGTGCATCAACAAAGTAGTGCCAAGCGTGCGCCTGTGTCATAAGTAAAGGGCCGGCTGGCTTGACCGTTAAGGGTGCTGTAACCCCCGAAAGTACACTCCAGTCCAAACCAAAAAAATAATTATTTTCTGTGTTTGTGAATTGTGTGCGCAGTAGCCGCACGTGCATCAACAAAGTAGTGCCAAGCGTGCGCCTGTGTCATAAGTAAAGGGCCGGCTGGCTTGACCGTTAAGGGTGCTGTAACCCCCGAAAGTACACTCCAGTCCAAACCAAAAAAAAAATTATTTTCTGTGTTTGTGAATTGTGTGCGCAGTAGCCGCACGTGCATCAACAAAGTAGTGCCAAGCGTGCGCCTGTGTCATAAGTAAAGGGCCGGCTGGCTTGACCGTTAAGGGTGCTGTAACCCCCGAAAGTACACTCCAGTCCAAACCAAAAAAAAAATTATTTTCTGTGTTTGTGAATTGTGTGCGCAGTAGCCGCACGTGCATCAACAAAGTAGTGCCAAGCGTGCGCCTGTGTCATAAGTAAAGGGCCGGCTGGCTTGACCGTTAAGGGTGCTGTAACCCCCGAAAGTACACTCCAGTCCAAACCAAAAAAAAAATTATTTTCTGTGTTTGTGAATTGTGTGCGCAGTAGCCGCACGTGCATCAACAAAGTAGTGCCAAGCGTGCGCCTGTGTCATAAGTAAAGGGCCGGCTGGCTTGACCGTTAAGGGTGCTGTAACCCCCGAAAGTACACTCCAGTCCAAACCAAAAAAAAAATTATTTTCTGTGTTTGTGAATTGTGTGCGCAGTAGCCGCACGTGCATCAACAAAGTAGTGCCAAGCGTGCGCCTGTGTCATAAGTAAAGGGCCGGCTGGCTTGACCGTTAAGGGTTCTGTAACCCCCGAAAGTACACTCCAGTCCAAACCAAAAAAAAAATTATTTTCTGTGTTTGTGAATTGTGTGCGCAGTAGCCGCACGTGCATCAACAAAGTAGTGCCAAGCGTGCGCCTGTGTCATAAGTAAAGGGCCGACTGGCTTGACCGTTAAGGGTGCTGTAACCCCCGAAAGTACACTCCAGTCCAAACCAAAAAAAAAATTATTTTCTGTGTTTGTGAATTGTGTGCGCAGTAGCCGCACGTGCATCAACAAAGTAGTGCCAAGCGTGCGCCTGTGTCATAAGTAAAGGGCCGGCTGGCTTGACCGTTAAGGGTGCTGTAACCCCCGAAAGTACACTCCAGTCCAAACCAAAAAAAAAATTATTTTCTGTGTTTGTGAATTGTGTGCGCAGTAGCCGCACGTGCATCAACAAAGTAGTGCCAAGCGTGCGCCTGTGTCATAAGTAAAGGGCCGGCTGGCTTGACCGTTAAGGGTGCTGTAACCCCCGAAAGTACACTCCAGTCCAAACCAAAAAAAAAATTATTTTCTGTGTTTGTGAATTGTGTGCGCAGTAGCCGCACGTGCATCAACAAAGTAGTGCCAAGCGTGCGCCTGTGTCATAAGTAAAGGGCCGGCTGGCTTGACCGTTAAGGGTGCTGTAACCCCCGAAAGTACACTCCAGTCCAAACCAAAAAAAAATTATTTTCTGTGTTTGTGAATTGTGTGCACTGTGGCTGCACGTGCATCAACAAAGGAGCAGCGCCAAGCGTGCGCCTGTGTCCCATAAGTAAAGAGCCGGCTGGCTCATTTCTTAAAGGGTGGTGTAACCCACAAAGTGCACTACTCTCCAGCAAAAATAAAATAATATTTTCTGTGTTTGTGTGCGCTTTAGCCGCACGTATATATATCAATATAACATAAATGGAGGACCAAATTTTCTCCGATAAAAATAAAATAGGGAAAGATCAAGAACCACTTCCTCCTAGTGCTGTTGCTGCTGCTGGGAGTTGTTCATCATCCCAGAGAGGAAGTAGGAACATCACTACTTTTACTAAACAATTGACCCTCCAACAGTCCCTAGCGATGAGGATGAAGTACGACAGCAGTCATCCTGAAGCAAAACGTATAACTGAGGCCTTGACTGCTATGTTGGTGTTAGACGTGCGTCCGGTATCCGACATTAGTGCAGTGGGATTTAGACAATTGATGGAGGTAGTGTGTCCTCGGTTCCAAATCCCGTCTAGATTCCACCTGCATCCTCAAAGCAGCAGCGACAAGCGTGCGTCTGTCTGTTAAAGGGTGGTGACACCCTCAAAGTGTGCTACACAAACAATTAAAATATTGTTCTTTTTTTTTCTGTCTTTGTGAATTGTGTGGGCTGTAGCCGCACCTGCATCCTTAAAGCAGCAGCGACAAGCGTGCGTCTGTCTGTTAAAGGGTGGTGACACCCTCAAAGTGTGCTACACAAACAATTAAAATATTGTTCTTTTTTTTTCTGTCTTTGTGAATTGTGTGGGCTGTATCCGCACCTGCATCCTTAAAGCAGCAGCGACAAGGGTGCGTCTGTCTGTTAAAGGGTGGTGACACCCTCAAAGTGTGCTACACAAACAATTAAAATATTGTTCTTTTTTTTTTGGTCTTTGTGAAATGTGTGGGCTGTAGCCGCACCTGCATCCTTAAAGCAGCAGCGACAAGCGTGCGTCTGTCTGTTAAAGGGTGGTGACACCCTCAAAGTGTGCTACACAAACAATTAAAATATTGTTCTTTTTTTTCTGTCTTTGTGAATTGTGTGGGCTGTAGCCGCACCTGCATCCTTAAAGCAGCAGCGACAAGCGTGCGTCTGTCTGTTAAAGGGTGGTGACACCCTCAAAGTGTGCTACACAAACAATTAAAATATTGTTCTTTTTTTTTTGGTCTTTGTGAAATGTGTGGGCTGTAGCCGCACCTGCATCCTTAAAGCAGCAGCGACAAGCGTGCGTCTGTCTGTTAAAGGGTGGTGTAACTCTCAAAGTGCTCCAAAAAATAAAACACTATTTTTTTAATGTGTTTGTGACTTGTGTGCGATGTAGCCGCACCTGCATCCTTAAAGCAGCAGCGACAAGCGTGCGTCTGTCTGTTAAAGGGTGGTGACACCCTCAAAGTGTGCTACACAAACAATTAAAATATTGTTCTTTTTTTTTCTGTCTATGTGAATTGTGTGGGCTGTAACCGCACCTGCATCCTTAAAGCAGCAGCGACAAGCGTGCGTCTGTCTGTTAAAGGGTGGTGACACCCTCAAAGTGTTCTACACAAACAATTAAAATATTGTTCTTTTTTTTTCGGTCTTTGTGAAATGTGTGGGCTGTAGCCGCACCTGCATCCTTAAAGCAGCAGCGACAAGCGTGCGTCTGTCTGTTAAAGGGTGGTGACACCTCAAAGTGTTCTACACAAACAATTAAAATATTCTTCTTCTTTTTTCTGTCTTTGTGAATTGTGTGGGCTGTAGCCGCACTTGCATCCTCAAAGCAGCAGCGACAAGCGTGCGTCTGTCTGTTAAAGGGTGGTGTAACCCTCAAAGTGTGCTCCACAAACAATAAAAATATTCTTTTTTTTTTCTGTCTTTGTGAATTGTGTGGGCTGTAGCCGCACTTGAATCCTCAAAGCAGCAGCGACAAGCGTGCGTCTGTCTGTTAAAGGATTACATCGGTGACAGCATCCAAGTAGGCATGTCAGACAGTCCGTACCTGTACTGGCAGGAAAACGAAGCAATTTGGAGGTCCCTGTACAAACTGGCTCTATTTTACCTGAGTTGCCCCCCCTCCAGTGTGTACTCCGAAAGAGTGTTTAGTGCAGCCGGGAACCTTGTCAGCGAAAGGCGTAGGAGGTTGCTTCCACAAAATGTGGAGAAGATGATGTTCATAAAATGAATTATCAACTCTTCCAGGGAGACCAGCCTCCAGAACGTACAGAGGGACCTGTGGTTCCAGCAGGGACGAATTAATACTCTGTGAGGATGAGGATGTACACACTGAAGAGGGTGAGGAATCGGTGGATGAGGAGGATGAGGATGACATCTTGCCTCCGTAGAGCCAGTTTGTGCAGGGACAGATAAATTGCCAGCTTGTTTTGTGGGGGCCCAAACGAACCAATCATTTCAGCCACAGTTGTGTGGCAGACCCTGGCGCTGAAATGATTGGTTTGTTAAAGTGTGCATGTCCTGTTTATACAACATAAGGGTGGGTGGGAGGGCCCAAGGACAATTCCATCTTGCACCTCTTTTTTTTCTTTGCATTATGTACAGTTTGGGGCCTAGTTTTTCAATGCCATCCTGTCTGCCACTGCAGTTTCACGCCTAGATGGGTCACGTGTTTGTGCCGCCCACTTGTGTCGCTTAGCATAGTCATCCAGCTACCTCGGTGCAACCTTTTGGACATAAAAACACTATTGTGAGGTGTGAGGTATTCAGAATAGACTGGAAATGAGTGGAAATTAAGGTTATTGAGGTTAATAATAGCATAGGAGCAGAAAAACCTACAAATTCTGTGATTTTAGCTGTTTTTATGCTTTTTTTCAAAAAAATACAGATCCAAAACACAAAACCCAGAACCCAAAACACGCAAGGGTGGTTTTGGCAAAACCAATCCAGATCCAAAACACGAAGAAAGATCCAGATCCAAAACCAAAACACAAAACACGAAAAGTGGCCGGTGCACACCCCTAATATATATATATATATATATATATATATATATATATATATATATATATATATATACAGTCAAGTCCATAAATATTAGGACATTGACAGAATTTTCATATTTTGGCCTCTATTCACCACCACAATGGCTTTGAAAAGAAACAAACAAGATGTGATTTAACTGCAGACTTTCAGATTTAATTTGAGGGTAATTACATATAAATCAGGTGAACGGTGTAGAAATTACAACGGTTTCTATATGTGCCTCCCACTTTTTAAGGGGCCAAAAGTAATGGGACAAACTAAACAATCCTAAATCTAACTTTCACTTTTTAATACTTTGTTGCAAATCCTTTGCAGGCAATTACAGCCTGAAGTCTGGAACGCATAGACATCACCAGACGCTGGGTTTCATCCCTGGTGATGCTCTGCCAGGCCTCTACTGCAAATGTCTTTAGTTCCTGCTTGTTCTTGGGGCATTTTCCCTTGAGTTTTGTCTTCATCAAGTGAAATGCATGCTCAATCGGATTCAGGTCAGGGGATTGACTTCGCCATTGCATAACATTCCACTTTTTAGCCTTAAAAAACTCTTTGTTTGCTTTTGCAGTATGCTTCGGGTCATTGTCCATCTGCACTGGGAAGCGCCGTCCAATGAGTTCTGAAGTATTTGACTGAATATGACCATATAATATTGCTCGAAACACTTCAGAATTCATTCTGCTGCTTTTGTCAGCAGTCACATCATCAATAAATACAAGGGAACCAGTTCCATTGGCAGCCATACATGCCCACGCCATGACACTACCACCACCATGCTTCACTGATGAGGTGGTATGTTTTGGATAATGAGCAGTTCCTTTCCTTCTCTTCTCTTCCCATCACTCTGGTACAAGTTGATATTTGTCTCATCTGTCCATAGGATGTTGTTGCAGAACTGTAATGGCTTTTTTAGATATTGTTTGGCAAACTCTAATCTGGTCTTCCTGTTTTTGTGGCTCACCAATGGTTTGCATCTTGTGGTGAACCCTCTATATTCACTCTTGTGAAGTCTTCTCTTGATTGTTGACTTTTACACATATACATCTACCTCCTGGAGAGTGTTCTTGATTTGGCCAACTGTTGTGAAGGGGTTTTTCTTCACCAAGGAAATAATTCTTTTGTCATCCACCACAGTTGTTTTCCGTGGTCTTCCGGGTCTTTTGGTGTTGCTGAGCTCTCCGGTGCGTTCTTTCTTTTTAAGAATGTTCCAAACAGTTGATTTGGCCACACCTAATGTTTTTGCTATCTCTCTGATGGGTTTGTTTTGATTTTTCAGCCTAATGATGGCTTGCTTCACTGATAGTGACAGCTCTTTGGATCTCATATTGAGAGTCGACAGCAACTGATTCCAAATGCAAATGTCACACCTAGAATCAACTCCAGACCTTTTACCTGCTTAATTGATAATGAAATAACGAGAGAATAGCTCACACCTGTCCATGAAATAGCTTTTGAGTTGATAGTCCCATTACTTTTGGTCCCTTAAAAAGTGGGAGGCACATATTGAAGCTGTTGTAATTCCTACACCGTTCACCTGATTTGGATGTAATTACCCTCAAATTAAATCTGAAAGTCTGCAGTTAAAGGACATCTTGTTTGTTTCATTTCAAAACCATTGTGGTGGTGAATAGAGGCCAAAATCTGAAAATTCTGTCAATGTCCCAATATTTATGGACCTGATTGTATATATATGTGACTGTATCTAGGATACATACCTGTGACACTCAGCACCCAGTCACCATGGACTATATATTTATATATATGACGCAGTTTCCTTTCCTTTACTTGATGAATAGGTCCATGAAAGTGCACTCACTGACAGTGCACTCTCCACAAACTACATGCATGTAAATTCTCAGTGATAGCTTAGTGGGATGTTGTATTAAAACATTACTAGACTTAGTTGTTGATGTTGACACACACATCTGGCCACAGGCATACAGAACTGCATTCTGAAAGGGCACTCACTGACAGCCATATATTTATTGGCTGTCAGTGAGTGCACTTTCAGAGGCAGATCTGTATGCCTGTGACACTCAGAACCCAGCCACCATGGACTATATATTATATGCATGACGCAGTTGCCTTACTTTGGAGCCGGCCACCGTGGGGGGAGTAAAGGTCACCACTGCTGCCCGACAACCGATCACTGCAGAGCTGCTGTTACCTCCATCGGGGTCCACCAATGAAGCTGCGGCCAAGCACACTACAGGTATGTGTGCACTGCTGACAAGCCGGCCACCACTACCCACTACCCCACAGTGGCCGGCTTCAATAACATGGCGTCACGTGAAGCGAACTGACCTCCCATCGCAGACCCCGCCCCCAGCATTCCGGACTAGACCAGTGTTAAGAAGAAACTGGGGGTTAATGCACACTTTGCAGGGCAGCGGGAGGCTTCACTAAAAATCTGGAGCCTCCCACTAAAATTGGGAGGGTAGGCAACCATACCTCAAAGTCTAGTCAACTGAACCAGATCACTATTCACATTCGAAACTAAGCTGTCATCCATGGACAAGAAAAAGTCTATCTTTTGAAACCATTCACTTTTAGATGGGGGTTTGGCAGTGCCGCGTTATTAATGTGCTTAAGCAGAGATTTTTTTATACGAAGACACTGGAAAATCAGAGCAAGGAAAGAGCAAATAATAGAAGATGATGCGTAGATAATTATAATAAGAGTGGTATAGGAAGACAGGCACACAAAGGGGAGAAAAAAATTAAGATGTACTGCTCCCTGCAAGTTACGTTCCTGTGCCGCGAGAGATCACAGTTTATCATCTTAACCACTTAAGTGGAGTTTTTTCCAAAATTGACATTTTTTTATGATTGAATTAGGTCAAGAACATCTATTTAATACTTATCCAACACGATTTTATAATAAAAATATATATATTTTGAAACACTTAACATTGACATAGATTTTTACTGTATCGCTTATCGATTAATCAGACTATCAATGTTCCGAACATCGCAAACCATCGCGACTTTGATTTCCTCAGCAGCTGCTCCTCAGAGCAGCTGCCAGGTACACACTCAGGGGTGGGGTTAATTTACAGCCGCTGGGCGTGGGGTCCTGCCATGTTGACCGATCAGCAGTGATCGGCAGTCACTGGGGGAAGGTGCAGGGATCCTGAGTGGGCAGGGAGGTCCCTTTGTTAGTGGCAGATGCTGGAAGATTATCTTCTGGCAGCAGTCCACTGTGCGTTACTGACAGGCTGCATCGTTTGCGACCATGTCAGTTAACGCACTGCCTGGTGTGATCGCAAACAATGCTACCACACCAGGCAAGTGGCTAAACCATAATTTCTGGTACTTCTCTCTCATTTTACGCTAAAGAGCAAAGTTGTGAGAAGTTCTATTAACACTTCAATCAAATGTCACATTTATACATGTTATAGAAAGTAAAAAAAAATTTCTACTGAACTAATACTAAAATAGGGCACTCGACTCATCCTGTTGGAGGAACATACAACCAAACTACTGTATACATTATATTTTAAATAAGGAGATCACAGGAAAAAAAATTTTTTTTAAAAGACTTGGGGTTCTATTTACAACAATCCGCATTAAAATGCAGATTGTAGTGTGATAGTGCTGACTAAAATCACATTGCGAATTCAGGCAATATCACAGGGATTACTTAAATATCCCTTGCAGGGACAGAGCTTGCAAAAAAGCTCTGTCTCTGTGAATCCCCTCTGCAGCCTTATCACTGTATTTTTCAGAAAAACTACAGTGACAAGGTGCCTGTGCATGCGCCGACCGGCCATTGCTACCCCCCTGCGACCCAGCCCCCACTTAATTTCACTTACTTCCAGTGATTGGTGCTCCGGCGATGTCCTCCGTGGCTCTGTTCAGCTGGTCTCCCATTCTGCACTGTGACCCGGTGGCTGACCAGGTCACAGTGCAGGATGGCAGACCAGTTGACCGGAGCCATGGAGGACATCACCGGAGCACCGATCACGGGCCCTGGACTCAGGTAAGGTTTTTGTTTTCTATTTTTTTTTTTTTTTTTAGCAGTGATCAGCTTGTAGTCTGTTTAGACCACACAGCTGATCACTGGGGCTGGCTCCGGGCTCTGCTCTGCCTGTTAGAGCAGAACAGGAGTCCAGTAACCACGGGAGTTATTATCACAGGGCTTCCCCCGGTATTTTTTCACAAATTATTTTTAGTAAATATCAGACAGATCGCATTTCCCATTCCAAATAATGGAAAATGTGATCTGTTTACTAAAAATATGTTATAATTAGGTCTTGGAGTAGAATTTTTTAATTTTTACTCCAATTGCCCTTTAGTAAATTTAGGTGAAACTAAAATAATGTGAGAAGGGTGTGAAAACACCCTTTTTCACTTTATTTTAGTAAAAATAACGTTAAAAAATAGAGCCCTTGAAAAGTAACTCTTACTTTCTAATTAGAAATATGGTCTAAACGTGTATTGTTGTTTTGTAAAAGACATTTTGAAAAACATTTTTTAGATTTCTCCACTTTTATACAATTCAGAATGATTACCTAATGAGTTTGCAACGTACAATTGGCCAACCCTGAACTTGGGTGGCTTATTGATTTGTAATACTTCTGCCGGCTCAACTGTCTCCATCGGAAAATACACATAAAATCTAAGTGGTACTCAATACTGCAAACAGTTCAGATTCACCAGTCTGGGCTTCCTGAATAGATAATTGTACACTGCTGGAGAACAGTAAATTGCATGTTATAGATACAGCTTTAGAATACAGAGCAGATTTTGGAAATCTGGGGCTTTTCGGCAGTTGTGAAATTACAGCACAGCGTTCACAGTACATTATGTACTGTATATAACCACTTTGCAGAGGTAGACTGGGTTAGTGGGAGGGGAGCATATGCTGTTATATGTGCTCTCTGTATTGTATATGGGTCACTAGGATGACATCTGTATTTTGTAGAGGTTCCTATAATGCTGGTTTATGAAGGAAGAAAAAATAGTGAAACTAATGGGTCACTCCAGGGTAAAAGTAGAAAGAACAAGACTCCGTCAATATTTGTTTTTGTAGTAGCGTCATTATTGATAAAAAAAAATAACCTTTATTAATCCATTTCAAATTGAAACATGTATTACACACGAAAAAATAAAAATGATAGAAATAGTGTTTAACCACTTAACTGACAAATTTTTTTTCCAAAAACCGCTCCGAAATTGTCGTCTTTTTTTATGACTGAATTAGGTCAAGAACATCTTTTTAAAACTATTTCAATGCAATTTTTTTTTTAAACACCATATACCATAAAAATTTACATTTTTATGGTATACTGTAGTTCTGGTCAATGACAGCTATACCATCGATGGCTGATAGATTCAACCATCGATAGAAACAATCGATTGTTTGACATCGGTTGGGGCTCCACACACACTATGTATATATATATGTATATATATATATATGCGCGCATACACATATATATATACATACATATATACATACTGTATATACACAGTATATGTATTGTGACACAGTTAGGTTAGGGGGTCCCTCTCCTGGGTAGAGGACTCCTTCCTTTCACACACAGCAGCTGGGAAACAGTACGCCAGACTGGATGCAAGTACAAGCTGGTCGGCGCCAGTCTTTATTGTACAATGTCAGAAACAAACATAAAGAAAACATAAACATAAATCCTAGCCCTGTCGGGGCACTAACTTCATAGGTAGTTCCCTCACTACCAGAACCTGGCAGGGCCTAATGCCCTCACCAGCAACAAGGGCACAGCACAACACTTACAGTTAGGTTTTCAAGTGTCTCTGAGCAAACTCCCTGTCTGCTCTCCCAGGTGAGACAATCAGCCCTCAACACACTAGGCTTATATTGGCCACTCTCAGGTGGAAACCCTAACAAGCCTGTTACCAGGCTAAGAGAACCAAAACCTGGAGTGGCCGTGGGTGGAGCCCTCCCTCTCCTCTCACCCACAACCCCCAGGTCCCAAACCGGCTTTTCAAAAAGCCGAGACTCAAGCCTGCTACACTGCAGACTTTCTCCTGGAGGTTTAAAACACATAAGACAGGAATCTGGGACAAATGTACCTGCCACAGACCACTTTACCAATGATCCTATCACATATCCCCCCCCTTTGTTTCGACCTGTGGGGCGGAACAACTGAAGCCCCCAAACAATGAACGCGTGACAACACGTCAGCATTGGCCAGCTCGCTTCCTGGCCTGTGTTCCACTGAAAATTTAAAAGTTTGTAACGCCAAGAACCATCTCGTAATTCTCTCATTACTGTCTTTATTTTCGGACATCCACTTCAAAAGGGCATGGTCAGTGATCAATTTGAACTTTCTTCCAACCAAGTAGTACCTGAGAGCCTCTAAGGCCCACTTTATGGCCAACGCCTCCTTCTCCACTGTGGCATAGTTTCTCTCATGTACATTCAACTTTCTGCTTAGATAGAAAATAGGGTGTTCCTCACCCTCCTTGTTCTGGGACAGGACCGCTCCTATACCTACTTCTGATGCATCGGTTTGTACTATGAATTCCCTGTCAAAATTAGGAGTCATCAGGACTGGTTGGGAACACAACGCTACTTTCAACTCCTGAAAAGCTTTCTCCGCCTCGGGACTCCATTCTACCATGACTTTTTGTTTGCCTTTGGTCAGGTCAGTCAGTGGGACTGCCATGGTGGCAAAGTTGGGTATAAACCTCCTGTAGTACCCCGTAATTCCCAAGAAGGCTCTCACCTGCTTCTTATTCAGAGGCCGTGGCCAGTTTTGTATGGCATCAACTTTATTGAGCTGAGGCTTTATCAGGCCTCTGCCAATGGTGTATCCCAGATATTTTACTTCCTCCATGCCTAGACAGCACTTTTTTGGGTTGGCTGTCAAACCTGCCTTATAGATGGAGTCCAAAACTGCTTGTACCCTGGGTAAGTGAGACTGCCATTCAGGACTATGAATGACCACGTCATCCAGATAAGCAGCCGCATACCGTCTATGGGGCCTTAGAATCCTGTCCATCATTCTTTGGAAGGTAGCAGGTGCCCCATGTAGCCCGAAGGGCAACATCTTGTACTGAAACAAGCCCTCTGGCACTGAAAAAGCTGTCTTTTGTTTGGCGCTCTCGGTTAACGGTACTTGCCAATACCCTTTGGTTAGGTCAAGAGTGGTTAAATACCTTGCCGTCCCTAGTCTCTCAATCAATTCATCCACTCTTGGCATCGGGTAGGCATCGAATTTTGAAACACTGTTCAACTTTCGGAAGTCATTGCAGAAACGCACACTCCCGTCGGGCTTTGGAATCAACACAATGGGACTTGACCATTCACTATGTGATTCTTCAATAACCCCTAACTCTAGCATATTTTTAATTTCTTTCGACACCGATTCTCTTTGTGCTTCTGGCAACCTATAGGGCTTTAGATTAACTTTAACCCCTGGGTCAGTGATGATGTCATGTTTAATGACCGAGGTTTTCCCAGGTACGTCAGAGAACAGCAGCCTATTTCTGATCAGAAACTCCTTGACCTCTTGTTGTTGAATTGCCGACAGGGTTTTTGCCACTGTCACTTCGGGAACTGAGGGCCCTGGATTTACTGGAGGGGCTCGGACGGCCGACAGTGCCGTTCTATCTTTCCAGGGCTTTAACAGATTTATATGGTATATCTGTTCCGGCTTTCTTTTCCCCGGCTGGTAAACTTTGTAATTGACCTGCCCCACTCTTTCTAAGATTTCAAAGGACCCTTGCCATTTAGTCAAAAGTTTATTTTCCACAGTGGGAACCAATACTAACACTCTGTCCCCAGGAGCAAAGCTGTGTAACCGAGCATTGCGGTTGTATACCCTCTGCTGTGCCTGTTGAGCCTGTTCCAGGTGCTCTCTCACTATCGGCACTACCGCAGCAATTCTCTCCTGCATTTGAGAAACATACTCAATCACGGTTTTGTAAGGACTAGACTGCCCCTCCCATGTCTCTTTGGCAATGTCTAGTAACCCCCTTGGGTGTCTCCCATACAACAAGTCGAATGGTGAAAACCCGGTGGAGGACTGGGGAACTTCTCTTATGGCCAACAATAAATACGGCAATAAGTAATCCCAATCCCTACCATCCTTGTCGACCACTTTCCTAAGCATGTGTTTTAACGTCTTGTTAAACCTCTCGACCAGCCCATCGGTTTGGGGGTGATAAAC